>JAQZBX010099269.1:0-11493 GCA_029593785.1 Cabassous unicinctus
TTTGGGAGATTCCATTATTCATATTCATTTTTGATGAACACTCAGAAGGGAAAAAGAAATCCTTTTATAACTCATAATTATGGTTTCAGCATAAAGGGGAGTTCTTTCTGGAGGTTTCAGAGAACACATATTTGTCTGTTGTGAAACCAAAGGATACAGGAATGTTTATATTTTTGTGGCTAATATATTTTACAGAAATAGTCTTCTTCAGTAATCCTTTCACTGAAATTGTGACAGCCATACTATCTTAGGTATTTATACAAAGGAAATAATAATTAACAATTTATCCCTCCATATTCCCAAATATATCAGAGATGGGCATGTATATTCATCAAGGATAAAATGAATGAAAATTCATTTCATTTTTTTCCAGGATTCTCTAGTACTATGGTTCTCTTTTCCCTCTAAAATGAAGAATTTCTTTTCATCTAGAGTCACTTTTACTTATAAACATGAATAAGCAGCAGGGTAGGGAAAGAAATGTGAGGAAAGATAACATGACCTAAAATGGACTCCTAGGGTAATATTTTATATAATGATATGTTCAGGATGCTATCGTATAAGAGAAATTGTCCTAACCTTTGATGGAACAAAACTTTAAGAAGTTTAGGCCATTGTTGAATTATATACTGCAGTACTAAATCACACAATTTTAGCAGGCTCCATGTTAATAACCAGAAAGTATTACAAAATGATGAATTTTAAGGCCTGCTTGTTGAGCAAAGTTCCTTGAGGTTGTCATTCAAGATTTCTGACCACCAAATTATTCTTTTAGGAGAGATAATCAGTTTAACAATGTAATCCATATCTAAAACCTAAGCTTCCTTTGAATCACAACAGTTAGCCTTAAACCACAGCATCCTGTTATCTAGAAATGAAATGAGCAGTCCCATCTTGTAAATCTTGTTGTTCTAACCAGCCACAACACTTAAAAACAAGAACAGACAAAAAAAGTTAAAATTACCTATATTTACAGACTCCACATTTATTTTTCTATCAATTTATTTAAATATAACTTGATGACTTTGAATAATCCTAACTATATAATACTCTTAATGATGAATAACAATTTAAATTCAATTTCCATATGGATACAGATTGCAAGGAAATATGGGGGATATGGCACAGCTACCAATGTCAGAAAATTTTCAACCTAAGCTATAAGTTTATAAAATGCATTCAGAATAAGTTTCACAATAAAAATAAAACAGACTCTGAAACTGGTACTTTATGAATTTTATATTTATTTTTCTCTTCAGCCTGTATCAATATAGACTTTATATGAACTTTTCAAAGATGATGATATGTTTTGAGATTAGTCTCTCTAATATGAAACATACGATTAATATTGGAAATAAGATTCAAAAGACTATGACACCAAAGTACCTGTTCTTTCTTTTATTCCACACAGCTCTGGCACACTTTTCATAATGGGCCATACCTAAACTGGATTGTTAACTAAATTACTTTCTGCCTTTAAAATCCTAGGAGCTATCATGTGCCATGGACATGGAGGCCAGTTTTAAGAACTCCACTGACTTCATCCTCTTGGGGCTCATCACCCATCCTGTGTTCTCTGGGCTTATCTTTGCAGTTGTTTTTTCCATGTTTTTGGTGGCTGTAACAGCCAATGCTGTCATGATTCCGCTCAGAAACATGGACTCACATCTCCACATGCCCATGTACTTCTTATTCAGCTAGCTCTCCATCATGGATACAGTGTATATCTGCATCACTGTATCAAATATGCTGCAAGACCTTCTGTTCAAGGAAAAGACCATGTCCTTCCTAGGCTGTCCAGTTCAGATATACCTCTATGTGACACTGATTGGAGGGGAATGCTTCTTGCTGGGCCTCATGGTCTATGACCATTTCATAACTGTTTACAACCCTCTTCAATACCCTCTCTTCTTGAACTGCAGGATTTGCTTGTTTATGGTGGTGGGCTCCTGGGTTGGGGGCTCCTTGGATGGATTTATGCTGATACCTGTCACTATGAATTTCCCTTACTGTGGGTCCTGAGAAATCAATCACTTTTTCTGTGAGGTGCCAGCTGTGCTGAAGCTCTCATGTATTGACACCTCCCTCTATGAGACCCTGATGTACACCTGCTGTGTGCTGATGTTACTCATTCCCATATGTATCATGTGTGTCTCCTACACACAGACCCTGATCACCGTCCATCAGATAATCCCTGCTGAGGGCCGGCACAAAGCCTTTGTTACCTGTTCCTCCCATATCATGATGTTGAACGTTTTCTATGGGGCAGCCTTCTACACTAATGTACTGCCCCATTTATATCACACACCAGAAAATGACAAAGTATTGTCTGTCTTCTATAACATCCTCATCCCCATGCTTAACCTGCTTATCTACAGCTTGAGGAATAAAGAAGTGGCAGCAGCTCTAAAGAAGGCCCTGGGGAAGTGTTCTTTCTCTCAGAAAATCAGAGCTGGGGTTGTGACCAGGAAATACCAGGGGTTCCAGGACCTGGGTACAAACAATCTTGTTATTGTCTCCAGAGACTCCTTTCTGTTTTCGATTCTTTGGCTGCTTAAGCAAACACCATGCAATGGGTCAGCTTAAATAATGAGGATTTATTTTCTCACACTTTTAAGACTAAAAGAAAGCCAAAATCAATAAACCAAGAGGATGCATTCTCCCCAAAGACTGGCATTCAGTGACTGCTTCCCAGCAATCTTTGGACCTTAACTTGTCATATGTCATGGCAAATGACAGAGTCTCCTGGTCTCTCCCTTCTCTTCCAGGTTCCTTTGATGTTCAGCATCTGGATGCTTCCTCAGTGGCTTTCTCGCTCCATCTGAATTTCATTCATCTTATAAAGGACTCCAGTAATAGGAATACTTAACTAAAGTAACCTCATCAAAATGTCCTAGTTAAAATAGGCTGACACCCACAGGAATAGATTCAGTTTAATAACGTGTTTTTCTGTGATACCTCTGACTCCAAACTACCACATATATTTTCTTAAAATATATTTTAACAAAAATCTTCTTGTTTTGTAAAAATGTTTATTTTCATTTTGATAATACTGAGATATTGGCAGAAAAATATAATTTTGTCACCAGCATCTTTTAAGAACTATAGCTGAAGGCAGTATTTCAGCATTAGCTGATGTGCCTGTCTGGATTGATTGACTTTTTCCTGAAAGCTTCATCATTCAGGTAGCATGGTTTCTAAGTAATCCCAGTCTTGTCAACCATTCCTTTTAAGAGTCCAGATTGGATTTTTTAAGGCTTTATTTTAATAACATGAATGCAACTCAGAAATTTCTGTTTTAACCACTTTCAAAGGTGCAATTCAATGGCATTAATTACATTAACAAGACCGTGCTACCGTCACCAGCATCCATTACCCAAACTATATTACTTGGGTTCAGATGTCCTTCATGTATCTATTGGTAATCAACTTTTCATTGGAAAGTTGCTAGGAACATTTGCCAAGTCATTGATGATCTAATTTTAAAAGTGCAACATGAATAAAATATTTTCTGATGATAATAGTATAACAGTATTATTTATTTAGGAAGCTTTTGTAAATATGATTTGATTGTACTTTTGGATCTTTATTCTTAGTCATATTTCTCTTACAACTGAATTTAAAGTATAGTATAAAGTGTATTCTCTTACCACTGAAATTAAAATATACTATAAATTGGCCTTAATCGCAAATAAAGTTTAATATGTGGTTTGTATTCAATAAACATTTTATGATTGATTAAAATTGATTTCTTCTATTAAGATCATAAAGTTGCTGCAACCCTACACATTTTTCCATGTATGCTTAAATAAAATGGTAATTGATAAATGTAAGAGGAATAGATCAAGAAAATTTGATTAACTAACTTAGCACCCTTGAGTTAAGTGGCTCAGTTTTCATCGTTTCAGCTCCTCCATTTTATATATTTGTAGACAAACATTTCCCTTTTGAACTAAGTGTGGTGCTTTAAGAGTAATTGTGAATCTGTATGCAAAGCCCCAAAATATTAACTAAGCAGAGACGACACTGAGCTTTACACTATCCATTTACTTAACTTTATCTACCTGTTGTTTGTTTGGGCTTCAGACATAAATAAAAAGAAATTTTGATTCACTTGGTGTATGTTTTCCTTATCACTAGAAGGCTTAGAAAAGAGCAAATTGTGGACAAATTGAGTAATTTTATATGGAATATTAGTCATAGAATATTTATTCTATGAATAAATACATTTATTCTATTGTAAATATAGAGGAGAAAATGTTTCCTCCATCACTGTTGATGTGGGTTAAAAGTATTCCCTTCAATATGCTAATTTCAAGGTTTGTCTTACCTCAAATTTTCTAATAACTGAATCTTTCCTGTTAAATGAAACAAGCATACAGCAACAACAACAGCAGAGAAAAGAGATGGAAAAAAGTGACTGAATTTCTTCAACCGAAAAAATGGATCAGTGTTCAGTTACAAAATATACTCAATGTGACATTATTTCAGTGCAATTCCCTTTTCAATTAGCTTTGAATCTCTGCACTTGTTCAATCCCTTCTCTCTTTTCCACCCCACCCTGCCCAATGCCCTTCCTGGGTTTTCTATCCACAAAAGAATTTTGTGCTACAGATTTCCCTTCTAATCTGGGTGTTTTTGTCTTTTATTCTCATTTCCTCTGGATTCTGCCTCGGATTAGGATGCTATATATCTAAAAAGTTTTCCTTCTTACATTTCCAATACAAATTTCACAATTAACAAGAGCATTTAACGAAAACACTGATAAATATTTCCAAAATACCTGAAAATCATCGAGCAAGAAGGTTTATTTGGGTGAATTCCCAGGAATATCATAGGATATATTTTTAGGGAACTTGTGTGATGTTATTAACAGAGTATTCCTTGACCTCAGTGGTGCTTGAATGGTGTATTCACTTTATGGTACTTTATGACACTCATCAATTAAATGGTGTGCACTTTTTTGTATATGCTATATCCTACTACAATTTAAAATTTATAAAGTGACATCATATATATGGTGGGTGCCTACTCCTCCTTGTATATAAGACAGGACCCCCAGTCTTCCTACCAAATTTTTATAAGTGAAAATTTATGGCCACCAGATTTTTTATTTATTAAAAATAATATGAAATATTAACTTGGGTATGAAGATTATAAATTATAATAAAATTAACAAAATATTTATTATACCCACAAAATGTCAAACAGATCTCGATTTGGGGCAAGAGATAAAGTGAAAACTGTCCTCAGTTTTCATGGCAAATTCAACTAGTTTATCTGGCTTTGATTCTGATACTTACAACGTCTTACAAGTTATTGCACAATTAGTTCCATGGGAGATGGAAAAGCTGATATTCAAAGCAAAATATTGCCTCTCCTAAGCAACAGAAAGATGGGAGCCTCAGAATCACATTCTCTGAATCATCATTCAATAATTAGGTGCCAAACCATGGCATTGCTATTAATTGGTGGAAATTTTCCATAGGCGGGAAGGGTCCTGCACAATATGCAGCTGCCAGGTTATTAATGCTAATAATGACCTAGGGATGAATGTCCCTCAGGGAGCAAAACCTTATAAAGCTTACATTCATTTTCTGAAGGACACCTGATTGGCTGGTCTACCAAGGACCTGGTATTCCATGATAAGGAGAAGCAAATAACCCACAGCAGAGTTTTTTTTCAGGTGAGTTATATGAACCATACATTAACTAAACCTTTGCGTCTACACATTTATTTCATAACAACACAAAATTTGTAGTAGTGAATAGCATAAATCTGCTTATTATATATTTTATTACTCAGGAAGATTTCAGAAAAAAAGAATAATAGGAAAAGTTGAAACTATTTAGACTGCTAAAATTAATATGAAGTAGAGATTGCATCCCAAACCTCTGCTGACTTTGAAAGAAGTCAAATTCTGCTAACAGGTCTGAAACAACGTGACAACAACATGTGTGTAACATCAATTCCTGAGTCTATAGAACAGTTATTTAAACAAGGTAGGGTAATTGTAATAATGGGTGATTTCATGGCATTGAACAGGGTAGTCAGCTAAAATAACAGACTGATTCAGAAATATATAATTAACTAAAATCAGAAGTTTTGAAAACACTTTTCAATTGGGATTGTGTTGAGGTTAAGTCTTTTTAAACCTGAATGTCTCTCTTGGTCTTGTCACACATTTACCAAACATCTCTGTGTGTGCTTCCTTCAAAATCCCAGATCCTCAAAGATGAGGAGAATTTTAAATGTTTCATTCTCCACTATATTATTTTGATTTCTACCATTTGCTAAGAATATATGTGATATCCAAATGCCTGGGGAATCAACTGTGTTTAACCTGTATTATTTTACTTTCCTTAGCAATTTAAACATAATTAAATAGAATTTTTCCATCACATTGGCAAAATGGTGGTTTTTATTTTGTTCTGTGATGCTTGCCAAGAAATTAGAAAACTGCCTGATATATAATACATGCTCAAGAATAATTTGTTGTATAATTGGACAAAAGACATTTCAATTTAGAAGGCTTTATCACTACAAAATACAATTTTTTAAAATTTTTCATTCTTTTTTTTCCCTGCATATTACAGGGTTGAATAATTGTAGTAAATCTGAAAGTCAAATAAATAAGATGAATTTTACAAGTTCACACATAATTGCACGTCAAGGGTGAGCTAGAACTAAAACAACAGTATTTAAATTCTTTCCAACCTTACCAATTCTTCCCAATTTCAACTAAGTATGGTAAAATTTTGGCCTCTAAGAAGAAATATCATTGGTTTTTGATAGATTAGTCTTGGATATTCTTTCTTCTTTGTAAGCATGAAGTAAGTCCCATATTTATTTGTTCATTCTAGTGGGGGGAAAGAATTTTCTTCCATATTGACAGAAAATTTAGATGTGAGAACAAAGTCAGTATTTTATAATCTGTTGACGTTATCAAAATTGTTCTGTCCCTGAATTTCCAAAGTGTTTAACTGAAGTGACTACAAATTTTAATAAATTATCCAATAAAATTAGAAAGGTGCCATTAGGACAACCATTTGAATACATCTAAAACCACATATCTGCACCTTACTTATCTGAGAATTAATGAAGGCAGAAATAGAACCACCTACTTGACTGCCCTTCCAGACTAAGGTTCTAAAAGAGATAGGATAATATTATTTTGACCCAAGGCAAGGTTAACTACAAATAATGGTTATTTCTTATTTGAAAGGGACTTTGAAAGATTGAAAATATCTTTATCTTCAGGTTAGTTTTTAAAAACAAGTATATGACATATCTGTGCACATATAAGGGTTTTTAGTCTAAAGATAGAGAACTGGGCCAATACCTGAGTTTTGTTTTCTTTGTGTGTGTGTGTGTGTGTGTCAATTTCATAATATTGCCACATAATATTACCTATGATGCCTGCTTTATGTACTGGGGAAGCTAGATAGGGCATTAAGATGATGAAAATACAGTTCTATATACTGGTAACTTTTGAATTCAGAAGTTAATTCAATTCTTCCTATTCTGGAGACTCTTCTTTTCCCATAGTTAACAATAGTGGGGAAATATTTATTGCAAAAGAAGGTAGATCCTAAAAATTATAGCCTACACTTCTATAATATTATGAAGCTCCAGGTACTGTTATAAGAGAAATTACATGGATTTTTTCATTTAATCCTTACAATAATACTGAGGAAGGGACTGTTGTGCCCATTGCAAAATGAGGAAATTGAGAAGTGACTTGCACAGTGTTTTATGACTGATGAGCAGCAGACACCAGGAAGTTCATATCCAAATTCTGTGCACTTATGCAACAGACTAAACTGCCTCAGAAGCAAAGGGTAAAGTGATATATTAGAGTTTGAATATACCGCACAAAATTGGAAGATTTAACTTACAATGTAGAATTGCTTTATTCCAAGGGGCAAGTCTCCAGCATTTGGAGGAATTCTTTGGTATACATTTCACTTCTCTTTGCTGAAGAATTATTTTACATTTTATTGTATTTGCTTGTTTTCCTATTTTATTTCACACTTCTTGACTATTTTTATTTGTTTATGAGTGTAGATCAGTGAGTACCTTTAAACCTCATTTAAAATGGCCAAAGTCCATAATTTAAGAACAGAAACACATATTTCAGGTTTTGTGCAATGAGACTTACAGTTTCGGGAAGAATCAAGTGAATTGTTCTCTGGGACACAGGTGCATATATGGGCAATAGGGTGTGTTCTTTCATCTCAGAATGCCCCAGCGTGCTGCATAGAAGGATTATGACTCAAGGAGTCTGAAATATTTGTCTGAGTCTCTGAGTGTAAATCCTTAATGGGATTCCAGTGTAAATTCTTGCCAGGCCAGTCACCATCTAAAGGTTGAAATACTGAAATGTGGAAATTATATGTTTTTACTGTCTATGTTTTTAATAACCTAAAATAGGCTTTTAATAATTAAATTATTTTTATGTGTAAACTTTAATAACTGTATAAAAACAGAAACTATAGTCAAGAAAAAAATGAATCTCACTCGGAATGCCACTAATAGTGAAAAGTTTTATTAACTTTATAATTATATACACATTATATATATATATATTAAATTAGTGATGAGGAGATTGAAATGTGAAACCTTTTATTCAGGAGTACAGTTATACTGACATCACATGTTAATGGATATAAATCTACCTTATTTTTCAAAGACTTATTGGAATTCCATTTTTATTAAACTTTATTTATTTATCATGTCTCCAATTAACAGATGCTTAGGAGGTCTTTCTAACCATTCTAAATAATTACTAAATTTTACACATTAAAATTGTCCATTCATCTGATTATTTCCATACCAAATTTTTATAGGAATAGAAGTTTGCCCACTTTTTTAAGGCCCTTGTTATTGCCTTGGTTCTCTCTGAACTAAAAGTGATACCCATTTCCAGTACCATCACCTCCCAAAATCCTCAATATTGAGGAATGAACAAATGTATGTTGAGAATGCAATTATGGACTAAAGTAACATTATTATTCTAGCAAAGGATGAACTTGTATTATTGATATAAAGGCAGTGGTCATCAGAGGTTCTGAGGGGAGGCACAGGGAAGAATAGGTTTAACATGAGGTATTTTGGGGACATTGAAATTGTACTGGTTGACATTGCAATGGATACAGGACATAATACATTTTGTCAAAACCTATAAAATTGTGTGGTACAAAGTGTAAACTGTAGTGTAAACTATAGACCATGTTATTAGCAGTGGTTCAATATGTGTTCATCAATTGTAACTAATGTACCACATTAATGAAAGATGTTGTTAATGGGAGAAAGTGGGGTAGGTGGAGGGTGGGGTATATAGGCATTACATATATATATATATAAATTTTCATCTTTGATGCCTCCCAAATTGTTTCATATATATATAATTAATCAGCTAGTGTAATGGTAAAGTAATCATCTTAAGTGGGAGTATAACACAAATGATTTGACCTGTAGGAACAACTGATTTCTCTGGTGAAAAGTATACTCATTTAAACTGAAATAAAGATATTTACAATTTGGTGTTGTGTATAATTTATAAACAATCAATTTTATTTTAATATAATGAAACACACAGTACATTACAGTACACAAAGTGTGCAATCAATAGTATTTGGTATAAATGCATAGTTGTGCGTTTATTAGAACATTTTCATTATTTCCATAATAATAAACTAAAAACAATCAAACAAACAAGAAAATTCTTCACCTTTCCATCTCTTTCTGTTTTCCCTGTTGTACAGAGCTGCAATTTTTTGCTATTCATGCACAATTATTTATTTGTTTATTAAGCAATTTTACTGATATATATTCACATACCATATGATCTATCCAAGGTGTATAATCAATGGCTTTAAGTTTAATCACAATATTGTAAATTAATCATCTCAAAAATTTTAGAACAATTTCATTACTGCAAAAAGAAAGACATTACACCCTTTAGCATTCCTTCCCCAGCCCTACATAAATACTAATCTAATTTCAACTTTTTAAATTAATTCATATTTACATTTTATAGAAATGGAATCATAAACGATATAGTACTTTGTTTATGGTCTCCTTCAATAAGTACATATTTTGTGTGTGTGTGATACTAACATTTTGTAGTATTAATCTAATTTTTTAAACTTCAAAGAAAAATAGTCATTTGTATTCAAATTTACCCATATTCATATTTCACATAATATATTTATATTTCACATAAAATATTTAGCTCATAAGAGGGCAACCATACAATATTTGTCCTTTTGTGTCTGGATTTCTTCTCTCAACATGATGTCCTCCAGGTTCATCCATGCTGTGATATGTTTCACAACTTCATTTCTTCTTACTGCTTCATAATAGTCCATTGTGTGTATGCTCCACAATATGTTTATCTATTTATCAGTTGATGGACACCTGGCTTGTTTCCAAATTTTAGCTATCATCAAAAATGCTGCTAGAAACATCAGTGTGCAGATGTCTATTTGTGTCACTGCTCTCAGTTCTTCTGGGTATATACCTAAAAATGGTATTGTAGAGTCCTGTGGTTAGTCTATATTCTACTTCCTTAGGGGCTGCCAAACAGTCCTCCGCAGTGGCTGTACCAGTCTCCATTTCCAACAACAGTGAATAAGCATTCCTATCTCTCCACATCCTCCCCAACATTTACAGTTTCTGACTTTATAGTAGTGTCCTGTCTAATAGGTGTGAAATGGTATCTCATCGCAGTTTTTATTTGCATCTCCCTAATCACTAGTGATGTTGAACATTTTTTCATGTGTTTCTTTGCCATTTGTATTTATTCTTTGGACAGTTGTCCTTTCAATGTCTTTTGCTCATTTTTTAATTGAATGGTTTGTCTTTTTATTGTTGAGTTTTATGATCACCTTATATATTATGGATAATAAAACCTTATTAGATATGTGATTGCCAAATGTTTTTCCCATTCAGTGGGCTGCCTTTTCACCTTTTGGAGAAAGTCCTTTGAGGTGCAAAAGTTTTTAATTTTGAGGAGGTCCCATTATTCTATTTTTTCTTTGGTTGCTCATGCTTTGGTGTTAAATTTAAGAGACTATCATATACCACAAAATATTGAAGATATTTTCCTACATTTTCTTCTGGGAGTTTTATGGTTGCTATTTTTATATTTAAGTCCTTGATTCATTTTGAGTTAATTTTTGTATAAGGTGTGAGATATGGGTGTTCTTAACTTTTTTTTTTTTGATATGGCTATCCAGTCCTCCCAGCACCATTTGCTGAATAGACTGTTCTGGCCCAGCTTGGTTCCCTAAAAAGCTTTTTCAAAATTCACTTGACTATAGATGTGAGGGTCAATTTCTGAGTTCCTGACTTGGTTCCATCGGTCAGTCTCTCAGTCCTTTTGCTAGTACCATGTTGTTTTTACCACTGTAGCTAAGTAATATGCTTGAAAGTCAAGAAATATGAGTCCTCCAATTGTTCTTCTATTTTTGGCTATTTGGGGCTTCT
>JAQZBX010099270.1:0-11491 GCA_029593785.1 Cabassous unicinctus
TTTTAGCCTCAGCTAAGAACTGCATTGTAATCTCCACTTAAATTTACTAAACTTGGATGTCACTCATTAAGATACTGTCATTCTCTGAGATGCCAAATTGGGGAAAGAAGACAAAACTATTCAAGTTTAAAACTCATTTTAAAATTTCAAAACAATTGATTTTCCATTTTAATAAGACCACGCAAACGGAAAGAGTACATAAAGTCAGATTCAAGCAGAGATTGGGCTGACAGGATTGTTAGATAGGGTACTTTCTTCTCTCTTTTCATCATATTGCCTCAGTTGATAGGAGAAGACACATGAGTCTAAACACTTTTAGCTAATCTGTTCACTTTAAAAGCTCTTCCCATAGGTGGAAGAGTAGATAATCATATTGTTCATAATTTAGGGTAAAGATGGGCCACATTTTCCTAGTGACCATGGTTATAGTCACTTAAAGATAGAGCCATGCTCTACCTTCTCTTTTTCCGTTCTTGCACTCAGGCAATGGGAGGCCTCTTCTGTTTCAGACTCCCAGGCTATTGCAGCATCAAGGCCTATCTAGAGAGGCTGACCAGCCAGCCTTGTCCAGGTAGATTGCTGGTGGGAGCAATTGGTTGATATGATGGACATTGTAAAGGGCCTCCCAGATCCTCCTTCAATAAAGGACTTGATATTCCAACTGCTGGGATCACTGTCAGTAGATGGGTTTTCAATGTTAGCTACTTTCAGGACTTCCTTAGTTACAGAGAGCTGGTCCCAGGGTAGCCTACATACAATAACTGATTGATATGAGAATACAAAAGCCTGGCCATCTCACCAGAACAACTCTGAAGAGCCATTCTAGCTCTAGAGCTCTCTATGGAGTTAGCCAAGGTAGTCATTGGACCTTCATTGTCATTGGATCACAGAACAACTTCATTTTCCTCTATCCACTCCTGCTTCCTTGTCCCCCTTTCACCATTTTGCATCCTAAGGACAGTCATTACTAAGCATTCTACATACTAAACTGACACAGAGGCTGCTTCCTGGGGAACCTAAACTGAGACAGTAGGGTTCTGACCTCCATTTTTAGGATTCTAGATTCTAAAGAGTAGGAAGCCCTTTTTGACCTTCCAGGTATAAGAACTGTGCCATAGCCTCATTTACCAGAAATCCTGTATTTGGATGTAACGAGCACATACTGGCTATTAATAAAAATCATATTTTATTTCCCTTTTGGATATTGCCATCATTTCTCCAGTCTCATGTTATTGGGTGAGTCTAGGAATGGGTGACAAAATTTGTACATCAAAATCCAATACTGTATCCCTAATAAGGCCTCTTCTGGAGTCAACTGGAAAGAAACAGTGTGAGAATCCAGCAATGCCAAGCCATAGTCTTCAAATCATTTACATTTGCCCTCTTGAGATTTCTCATTTCCATGTCAACTATAAGAGGAAAGGGTTAGCAAAAATTTTGCAAGATGCAGAAAAATTGGGGGGACTGAGGGATTTAAGTAATTAAATTTAATTAATTAGATTAAATTACATTAAGGTGAACATTTATGTTGTTTAATAAATGACAAGAACATGGATCAAAAAGAATATCTCTTCTATTCATTCCCATCAAAAGGAGCTGTAGATGCTTAATTTTAAAAGGACCAGTCCTCAGGGAAATCATCATCTAACTTGTTGGAACATTATGGGAACATTCACATTTCAATGCATACTACATGGTCCAGCATTTGTAGACAGAGAAGAATGATGCAAAATTAATGAATGCTCCAATGGATAGTACCATAGTCTGATATTTATTTAAGTAAACTTATTACCTTTCTCCTACTAAAGAAAGATTGATATTTAGATTTGTGAAAATATAAAAAGATTATATTATTTTTTCTAATGTTATCACATTATGCTTCTACAAATACCCATATACAAAAGTGAAAGAGGAAAATATACTGTAAATCCACAGAGATAATAATTATGAGTCCTTTATATATTGATCTAGACAACTAAGTTAGTTAACAGGACTTTCTCCTCTACCAACCTATAAAATATCATGTCTTTGTGAGACAGGTCAGGAATGTTAGCCAATTTTACAAAAGAGGAAGCCAAAATTGAATTTAAATTATTCACCCAATATAAAAACATCTGGAAGATTACCATAAAGTCTTAGAATCACAACCGACCATCAGTTTTCAGGGCTACTTGGCTTCTTCCCATTTAGGAGTCACAATTAGGAAGGTGATATCTTTGGCATCAAAGATAATGGTCCAGTTCAAAATCCAGCAAACATCTTTTAATGTACAATAGACAGCTGACATTTCTGTTCTTAAAAAAGAATTGATGTTTTGGAAAAACATTTTAATTATTCCCAGTTTCTCTACCATGGTCTCTGGCAACCACCAACTCATTGGGCCATCAAGAAGGCATGGGAGGAGGGGAAAGATGGAACAGAGTAAGGAGTTCCAAGAGTCAGCTTGTCCTACAGTCCAGTTAGTAATCACACAGAACTATCTAAATCACCTGATTGGGGGAGGCCAGGAGACCAGAAGAGCATCCTGCAACATCCTTGGGAGGACAGAAGAAGGAGACTGCCCATCTGCTCCATTTCCCAAAAATGGAGCAGGAAGAGATGGCCAGGCACTGACTTCAGCTACTGATTAGTAAATTTAGCTGGCTAAATTCCAGTTCTAAGAACACCTAAAGTTTGAACCTATCCAAGTCAGAAGGAGATCAGTAGCCTCCATTATAACACCATCCCCATCATGGGGGGAAGCAGGGCTGATTGAAAATCACAGTGATGGTAGGGACTGGGTTCTTTCTATCCAGGTTATATTGCTGGCCTAGCCTAGGCTCCAGCCCCATCTCCAGTAAGGAGGAACCTAGTGGGACCTGCACCAGCCTCTCCGGGTAACTGTAGTCACTTTCAGCATGGATGGACTAGATTGTTGGGTACCCATGTGGCTACACAAAAGGACAGGAGTGGGGGCAATGTTTCCTCAGCTTCTGTAGGCATCTGTGGGCACTTTCCGCCCACATGGACTAGATTGTTGGGCACCTGTGACTCCATTCATGCTTTTGATAGAATAGGAGGGAGGGCGGTGTTTTCCACAGATTCTCTGGGCAACTGCAGGCATGTTCAGCCCATATGTACTGGACTGTTGGACACTTGTGCCTTCATCCCCACTCCTGATAGGGACAGGAGGGGGAATGGTGTTTCCTCAGCCTCTCTGGGCAACTTCAGGTCCTTTCAGCCCACACAAACTAGATTGTTGAGCACTCCTGAGGCTCCAACCCGGCCCCTAACAGGTTAAGAGGGATAGTGCTCCCTCAGCCTCTCCAGGTAAATGCAGCCACTTTCAGACCACATGGACTAAATGGTAGGACACATCTCTGACTCTATTCCCACCCCTGACAGGGCAGGAGGAGGGACAGTGCTCTGTCAGCCTCTCTGGACAACTGCAGCAGCTTTCAGCTAACACAGACTAGATTGTTGGACACATCTGTGGCTCCATCCCTGCCCCTGACAGAGCAGGAGAGATAGTGCTCCCTCAGCCTCTCTGAGTAACTGCAGTCACTTTTGGCCTGCATGGACTAGACTGCTATGCACACCTGTGGCTCCATCCCTACTGCTGGCAGGGGAGGAGGAGAGCCAGAGATATGTTAGTCTACCTGGTCAACTGCAGTCAGTTTTGACCCACATGGCTTAAGTTTGCTACCCACAACTGCTGCTCCATCCCTGCCCAGGCAGAGGGAGGAAAGGGAGTGAAACTTCATCAGTCTCTCCAGGTAACTACAGACAGTCTAGGTCTGGAAAGCTTGGATTACTACACACAGCTATGGCTCTATCCCTATTCCTGGCAGAGGAGGAAGGTGGGAAAAGCTTCATCGGTTCCTGGGGCAATGCGGGCAGTTTCAGCCTCCACAGCTTATAGTACCAACGACACTCTTGGCTCCTACTTTACAACCAGCAAGGAAGAAAGAGCAAAAAAGCCCTAAACTAAAGAGAGAAACTACACCCAAAGTAAATATATCTAGTAAGCCAGATGCCAAGATGCCAATGAAAAATTATAACCCATACCAAGCAAAAGGAAGATATGGCCCAGAGGAACAAGATAAGCCTCCAGATGACACAAAGGAGTTGAGACAACTAGCATAGATGTTCAAATAAATCTCCTTACTAAATTCAATGAGATAGCTAAAGGGATTAAGGATATTAAGAAGACACTGGGTGAACAAAAAGAAGAATTTGAAAGCATACACAGAAAAATAGCAGATGGGAATAAAAGGCACAATAAATGAAATTAAAAATACACTGGAGATATGTAATAGCAGATTTGAGGAGGCAGAAGAAAAGATCAGTGAGCCTTAAGACATGGTTTCCAAAAGTGAACATTTAAAAGAACAGATGAAGAAAAGAATGGAAAAAATTGAACAGGGTCTCAGGGAACTAAATGATAGAAAGAGACGTGCAAACATATGTCATGTGTGTCCCAGAAGGAGAAAAGAAGGGAAAAGGAGCAGAAGAAATGATGGTTGAAAACCTCCCAACCCTATTGAAGGACATAGATATCCATGTTCAAGAAGCATAATATACTCCCATCTGAACAAACTCAAAAAGACCTACTCTGAGACACATACTAATCAGAATATCAAATGCCAAAGACAAAGAGGGAATTCTGAGAGCAGCAAGAGAAAAGCAATTCATCACATACATGGGATGCCCAATAAGAATAAGCACTGATTTCTCATCAGAAACTATGTAGGCAAGAAGGCAGTGGTATGATATAGTTAAGATACTGCAAGAGAAAAACTGCCAGCCAAGAATATTATATCCAGTAAGACTGTCTTTCAAAAATTAGGATATTCACAGATAAACTGAAACCAAAAGGGTTTGTAACCAAGAGACCAGCTTTGTAGGAAATACTAAAGGGAGTGCTACAGCCTGAAAAGAAAAAAAAAGGAGAGGCTTGGAAGAGAGTCTAAAAATGAAGATTATATGAGTAAAAGTAACTAAAAGTGTAAAAATAGTGGTAAAAATGAAATATAACAGATAAAACTCAAAGGTCAAAATAAATGAAGAACTGCCTTTACAGTAATAACTTTGAAAGTTAATGGCTAAAACTCTCCATCAATAGACTCAGACTGGCAGAATGGGTAAGAAAATATGAGCCATCTATATGCTGTCTACAAGAGACTCACCTTAGATCCAAGGATACCAATAGATTAATGGAGTGAAAGGCTGGCAAAAGATATTCCACACATGCAGTAACAACAACAACAACAAAAAGCGGGAGTAGCTATATTTATATTAAATGAAATACACTTTAAAGGCAAAACTGTTATTAGAGACAAGAAGGACATTGTATATTAATAAAAAGGCAATTCACCAGAAGAAATAAGAATCATAAATATGCACCTAACCAAGATCCACCAAATTACATGAGGCAAACTCTGGCAAAACTGAAGGGAGAAATAAATGTCTCTACAATAATAGTTGAAGACTTCAATACACTACTCTCAGCATTGGATAGAACACTGGGGCAGAGGATCAATAAAGAAACTGAGAACTTGAATAATATGATAAATGGACTAAACCTAATAGACATATACAGAACATTATACTCCAAAACAGCAGGTTATACATTATATATACATATATACATATATATATATAGAATATATATATATTCTTCTCAGGTGCTCATGGATCTTTCTCCAGGTTAGACCATATGTTGGGTCAAAAAGCAGATCTCAATAAATTCAACAAGATCAAAATTATACAAAGTAGTTTCTCTGATAATAATGTAATAAAGTTGGAAATCAACAACAGGCAAAAAAAGGGAAAATTCACAAATCTATGGAGATTAAACAATACACTCTTAAATAATCAATGGGTCAAAGAAGAAATTGCAAGAGAAACAAATAAACATCTTGGGATGAATGAAAACAAGAACACAACACATCAGAACCTATGGGATGCAACAAAGACAGGGCTGAGAGGAAAATTTATAGCCCAATGTTTACATTAAAAAAGAAGGAAAAGCTAAAATCAATGACCTAACTACACAGCTGGAGGAACTAGAAAAAGAACAGCAAAATATTTTCAAAGAGAGCAGAAGGAATGAAATAAAGATCAGAACAGAAGTAAATGAAATTGAGAACAAAAAAAAGTAAAATTAATAAAACCAAGAGGTGTTTCTTCGAGAAGATTAACATAATCAATAAACCCTTAGCTATACTGACAAAGAAAAAAAGAGAGAAGATGCAAATAAATAAAATAAAAAATGAAAATGGGGGCATTACTACTGATCCCACAGAAATAAAAGAGATCATAAGAGGATACTATGAACAACAGTACACCAACAAACTAGACAATGTAGATGAAATGAAAAAATTCCTAGGAATGTACAAACAGTCTACACTGACCCAAGAAGAAATAGAAAACCTCAACAAACCAGTTACAAGTAAAGAGATTGAAACAGGTATCAAACAATTCCCTAAAATAAAAGGCCCAGGACCAGACAGTTTCACTGGTGAGTTCTACCAAGCATTCAAAGAAAATTTAATACCAATCTTACTTAAACTCTTCCAAAATTTGAACAAGAAGGAACACTACCAAACTCGGTCTATGAAGCCAATATCATCCTAATACAAAAGCCAGAAAAAGATATTATGAAAAAAAATTACAGAACCATTTCCTTAATGAACCCAGACACAAAAATCCTCAACAAAATACTTTCTAATCGAATCCAACAACACATTAAAAGAAAGAGTCATCATGATCAAGTGGGTTTTATACCAGGCATTCAAGGCTGGTACACACAAGAAAATCAATCAGTGTAATACACCAACATTAATAAATCTAAGAAGAAAAATCACATGATCATCTCAATTGACGCAGAAAAGGCATCTGACAAAATACAGCATCCTTTCTTCATAAAAATACTCCAAAGATAGGAATTGAAGGGAACTTTCTCAACATGATAAAGGCCATTTATGAAAAACTCACAGCTAACATTGTACTCAGTGGTGAAAGATGGAAAGCTTTCCCATTGAGATCAGGAATAAGACAAGGATGCTCACTGTCACCATTGTTTTCAATATCGTGCTAGCAGTTCTACTAAAGCAATTGGGCATGAAAAAGACATAAAACGTATCCAAATTGGAAAGGAAGAAGTAAAACTTTCGTTATTTGTAGATGATATGATCCTATACCTAGAAAGTCCCGAAAAATCTACAACAAAGTTACTAGAGCTCATAAATGATGAAAATGCACATGAAAAAATGTTCAATATCACTAGCTATTAGGGAAATGAAATCAAAACTACAATGAGATATCATCTCACACCTGATAGAATGGCCATTATATAAAGAAAAAAAAAAAAAACAGAAAACACCAAGTCTTGGAGAGGATGTGGAGAAATAGGAATACTCCTTCACTGTTGGTGGGAATGTAGAATGGTGCAGCCTCTGTGGAAGACAGTTTGGCAGTTCCTCAGGAAGCTAAATATAGGACTGCCATATGGTTCAGCAATCCCTCTACTAGGAATATATTCAGAAGAACTGAAAACCATGACATTTGCATACCAATGTTCATAGTCGTGTTACTCACAAATGCAAAAAGATGGAAACAACCCAAGTGTTCATCAACCAATGAATGGATAAACAAAATGTGGTATATTCATACAATGGAATACTATGCTGTTGTAAGAAGAAATGAAATTGGGACACATATAACAACATGGATGAACATTGAAGCCAATATGCTGAATGAAATAAGCCAGACCCAAAAGGACAAATACTGTATGGTCTCACTAATATGAACTCAATACAAAGAACAAGCACATAGAGTTAAAACCTAGAGTATAGGTTACTAGGAGATAGAAAGAAGGCTGAGAAGGGGTACTGATACTTAATGTATGTAGAATTTTCAATTAGCTTGACTGTAAAAGTGTGGAAATGGATAGAGTTAATGGTAACACATTTTAGTGAGTATGACTAACATGGCTGGTTTATAAATGGGATTGTGGTGGAAAGGGGTAGTTTAGGGGCATAAATGCCAACTGAAAGAAAGCTAGAAAATAATCTAGGGACTAAATAACATAGTGAACCCAAAGGTGGATGAGGATTGTGGTTAACAGTACAAATACACGAATGTTCTTCTTTGAACTAGGACAAATGTACGTCACTATTACAAGGTAGTAAGAATATGGTGATGCATGAGAAAAATACAATTAATGTAACTTATGGACTATAGTTAACAAGAATGTTGTAATATTCTTGCATTACTTTCAAAGAAGGTACTATGTCAATGCTAAGGGTCAATATTAGAGGGGTATGAGATTTTTTCTTTTGAGCTAAGGGAAATGTTCATAAATTTACTGAGGTGATGACTGCACAACTCTGTGATGAAAGTGAGAACCACCGAGTGTACAATTTGGGTAGACTGTACAAGGCATGGGACTGCATAACACAGTGAACCAAGTGGTAGAAGATGGACTATGGTTAACAGTACAAATATGAGAGTGTTGTCTCATGAACTATAACAAATGCACAATACTAATACATGGTTTAAATAATAGGGGGTGTATGAAAAAAATATACCAAATGTACGCTATAGACCACAGTTAGTGGTAATAGTCTGATGATGTTCTTTCATAATCTGTAACAAAAGTTCCACAACAATGTAAGGTGTTGGTGGAGGGGTGACATATGGGAATTCTACACATTACGCAAGATTGTTTTATAAGCTCACAACTTCTCTAATAAAGAAATATACTTTTTTTTTAAAAAAAAGAACTCATGGATAACTTTCCAGTCTCAGATCTTACCTCCTCCAGTGCTCATCCAAGCCAAACTAACACAGAATGATTTGTGCTTTCCTGTGACTATGTTTTTGCTCACACTATTGCCCTTCTTTACAGTATAATGTTAGCTCACATTTCAATAGCAATCTACACAGCCATTTTACAAATACTGTATTGAGCTTCTCCTCGCCACTGATCCTAAGTCTTTAACAACAAAGAAGCCTGTACAACTTGTGACACTTCTTGTATGTGCTATGAACATTTACGAAATAATTAAATCTTTTATTATTACTTACATGTTCTCAAGTAAGTCAATAAGCACCTTGAGGATCAGAATGCCATAAGCTTCATTTTATATCCTGAGTTCAGAACAATATCTTATAGGAATTAATATCTTCAAATAGATCTGCTATTTTTATTTGTTTGATTTGAAATCCCAATATAGGATAATCTTATGGTTTTTTGAAATATAAATAAAAATATGAATTCAAATAAAAATGTACTTGATGTTCTTGTTAAAACTGTAAACTAAAAGTGTGTTACTGAACAAACTTCTAAATATAAACAGCATACCTTGTTATTAACATAAATTATTTCCAACTTCTCTTAATCTTGATTTATAACTTTAGGTCATTTGTATAGGTTCTTTTAGTTTGCTAAGTAGCTAATAAGTACTGAGTTGCTGAATTTGAATTCAAGATGGCAGACTAGGCAATTGAATTTGCCTCCCATCCCTCTCAAGCTTCCACTGAATTAAGCCATATAAAAGTAATAAACAGCAAATAAAAGGAATAAATAATAGAGAATGGAGGGGTGTACAGTGAGTAAAACTAATTTCTGGAGGAAGGGAGAAGATGGATGGATGAAGCAAATAATAAAGCCTCAGACTTGAAAATGATAAAAGGAAGCTTTTGTGGAATGCCACATAAGCTCTGAAATCAGTCAGCAGGCATGGCAGCGGGGATTAAAAAGTGGGCAGAAATTGAAGGTCTATGCATGGAACATCAGGAGTAGTTGATATCATAATACTCTTTCCCCAACACCAACACTAAACACCAGGCAAAATACCAAGCAGCTTAAAAAGTCATAGACTAATTAAAGAGTCTCTGAGAAAGTAGACTAAAAACACAAAGAGAAAAAAGAATGTCTGATTAAAAAGTAAGAGCCATAGAAAAAAAATCCCTGATTAAGCATCCAGTGGAAGAGAGAATCTAATACAATCATCAAAGAAATGGAAGAAATACTATTATCAAAGAAATATTACAAGAGAATTTCCTAGCATTGAAGAAAAAAAAAAAGTCTTCAGATTGAAAAGGTCCACTGAGTGGGTGCTAGAAGACTAATTCCATATTCAACTAATCAAATTTTGAAAAAAAAAATAAAGACATTTCCAATATATAAGGATTCAGAAATTTTATCTCTCACACATACTCTTTTTAAAGAAATTACTTAAGTATATACGCCCCCCCCCCCAAAATGAAGGAATATGCAAAGAAAACATGTGATCCAGGAAGAGCTAGGACCAATCAAGGAGACCAATCAAAAGAAGCCCTAGGATGATGGTGGAGCATCAACCTATCCAGCTTGGAATAGGACAAAGACTTAGGTGTCTTAAGGAAAGAAGGGGATTTAATAGAATATAAAATGTAATTTAAACTGGGGGGGGGTGTCAAATAAATCAAGAAAGAGACTATTAAATATTTAGGATATGTGCCAAACAATGAAGCAAACTAAAGAGCAATGAGAATTTAGTCCATTTATAATACTCCAGAAAAAAGATTCCATTTGTACTTAATGCAAGTAGAGTTTTCTTACAAGGCCTGGCATCATCAATTTGGTACTCTAGAGAAGGAAATTTAACACACTAATTGAACCAACACTGAACGATAGCCATAATAATGAAAATCCTGTTTACTGCTTCTCAACTTTTATAGTCAACCCATAGACAAAGAATGGACTACTTGATTGTGATTGTAGAAAGTATACATTGTTGATAAACTTGAAAATATAAAAGTAAAAATGAAGCTGACAGAAAACAGTATGAGAAAGGAGGAGGAAGAGACAAAATCAGAAAGTGTCAGAATAATAATATTTTCTTCTTACAAAATGGGGAGTCAAGAGGTAATAAAGGAAATCAGTGAAAACAAGGATGAATGTTTAAGGATATTATTTAAATAAGTTATAAAGGCAGTACATGTAAGAGCTAAAAATTATATAAATGTCAAGTATTTGGAGGTGGAGAAATGGTACATATAAACCATATCCTCATCTTTCATATCAGAGAACTAATAGATATTGTCTAAAGTTTGTGAATGCTAAAACGGAAGTATAACTACATTATCCAGTCTTTTGAAAGTAAGTACCAAAGAAAAAGATAAACAGTTAAAAGAGATTGACACTAAAGATTGGGACTTTGGGAAGGGAGAGAATTAATAGAGAACTTTCATTTTCATATTACGTATTGCCATAGGTATACATGATAAAAAATAAAATTTTTAAAAATGAATACAAGGGTTAAAACTCCAGAGAAAGAGAAGTGTATTAGTCAGCCAAAGGGGTGCTAATGTGAAATACCAAAAATGGGTTGGTCTTTATAAAGGGTATTTATTTGGGGTAGAAGTCCACAGATACCAGGCCATAAAGCGTTAAGTTTCTTCTCTCACCACAGTCCATTGCCACATGTTAGAGCAAGACAGCTGCCGGCGTTTGCCAGGG
>JAQZBX010099271.1:0-11491 GCA_029593785.1 Cabassous unicinctus
AAAAAAAAAACAAAAAAAACTATTTTATTTAGTATTTCCCCTGTTTGATCAAGTTCTTTGTCCAAATGCATCACCGATTAATGCACATTAATAATCCCTTGGTGCCAGGGATTATTGTCACATGTCTGGGGGAAGGTAGCGCATTTCTTTGCAGAGATGGCTTAGAGAGAGGCCACATTTGACTAAAAAAGAGGTTTTCAGGAGGCAACTACTTGACATTAACTATACATAGGCTTAATTTTTTATTACAGAAATATTGTTCATAAGTGCAAACATTAAGATAGAGGGCTTGGCTTATTGTCCTGTTTTTTCTTATTATTCAAGGCTTATATAATTGAGAGATTTTTGCCATCTTATTTGAGAAAGTAGCAGGACTTCCCCAGGTAGCTTCATGGGTGGCTAGGTAATACATGAAGGGATGATTAGAATCACTGACTGCTTTAGTTTACCAAAGAGCTGCTGAGGCTAAATGGGTTGGCTTTTATAAAGGGTCTTTATTTGGGAAAAAGCTTACAGTTCTACTACTGTGAAAAGTCCAAATCAAGACACCATCAAAGGTGCTTTCTCAACCAAAGTCAGCTGCTAAATGATGAAGCAATATGGCTGCTGATTTCTGTCGCGATCTCTGACTTCCTGTCCAGAATCTCAGTTGTCTCCCAGAGCTCAGGTGTGGAAAACTAATCAAGGTCTTGCCTCTTTCAGGGTCTTCTCTATCAGTCTTGGCTGTTCCCCTTTCTTCCTGAATTCAGCTGCAGAGTATCAGGCATATGGCTTATCCATCCCTGGGCCTCAGCTCTTTGTGCCTCTCATGGGCTTCTCTCTTTGAAGCTCAGTTGTGGATGAAACTGGAGTTCTTATTTTCACATGCCAGTATCAAATATGGTGACTACATTCTCCTGTGTGTCTGTCTCTCTCTGTTTTTCTGTATAGATCAGAAACAGCAAGAGGAAAGAGGCTCAACGTAAGTCATGCCTCACTGATATAATCAAATTGAAAGGGATTCCTGACACCCACAGGAATAGATAAGTTTTAAAATATAATCTTTCTCTTTCAGGGCTTCATAAAATAATCTCAAATTGCTACACAGGCTACTGGGGAAATGCAAGTCAAAGCTGCAATGAGATATCAGTTCATACCTATTAGATCGGCTGTGGCAAGAAAAAATTGCAAATATTGGAGAGTATGGGAAGAAATAGGAGCACTCATTTACTGCTGGTTGGAATGTAGAATAGTGCATCCTTTGTGGGAGACTGTTTAGCAGTTCCTGAAAAACAATTTTTATAAATATTTTTTGTGGTATTATATATATTACTCAAAATATCCCATTTTTATTACTTTCATGTGTTCAATTTAGTGGTGTTAATTACTCTCACATATTGTGCTACCATCACCATTCCCAAAACATTTCCATCACCCAAAACAGAAACTCTGTACCCTTTAAGCAAAGACTCCCCATTCCTAACCCCCATCTCTCTGGCTACTGGTAATCAGAAATCCAATTTCTGCCTCTGAATTCTCTTATATTAGGTATTTAATATAAAGTGAAATCATACAATACTTGTTATTTTGTTTATGTCTTATTTCACTAAACATGATGTTTTCAAGGTTCACCCATGTTATTGCATGTATCAGAACTTCTTTCCTTTTTATGGTTAAATATTATTCCATTTTATGTATATACTACATTTTGTTTAGTCATTCACTTGTAGATGGATTCCTGGGTTGATTTCATTACTTATCTAAGGTGAATAATGCTGAAATGAACATTATTGTACAAAATACCTGTTTAAGTCCTTGCTTTCAATTATTTTGGTTATACAGCTAAAAGTGGGATTATCGGGTCCTATGATAATTTTCACTTCTACTTTCAGATGAGCTGCCAAACTGTTTTCCATAGCAGCTGAACCATTTCTTATTCCCTTGAGCAATGTATGAGTCAACCAAGGTTTCCTAATCATCATCAATACTTTTAAAAAAATTTTTATTTAAAGAAAATCCTTGCACATGTGTTGTGGTATATCAGTGTGGTTTTGATTTGCATTTCCTTGATGATCAATGAATGAAAAAAATCTTTTCTTGTACTTAATAGACTTTTGTGTGCATCCTTAAATACAAGTTTTAATGGACTTTTTAAAACTCCTAAAACTATAGACAACAATATTATAGCTCCCATCTCCCCAATCCATGAATGCCTCACCTAATTGAAACCATCATAAATAGAACCATGCTACTTCTGTATATATCACTTTTAAATATTTCTTCCATCCAGCTTTAATTTTTTTTTGTTAGAGAAGTGGTGAGCTTACAGAACAGTCATGCATAATGTGCAGAATTCCCATACAATACCCCTCCACCAATACTTTGAATTGTTGTGGGACATTTGCTAAAAATTATGAAAGAACACCATCAAAATATAATAATTTTGATCCATAATTATGATTTGGTATATTTTCTCCATACAACCATCTATTATTAACACCATATCTTAATATGGTACCTTTGTTATATTTCATGAGAGAACAATCTAATATTTGTACTGTTAATAATAGTCCATAATCCATCATACAGTCCCATGCCTTGTACAATCTACCTCAAGTGTACACTCAGTGACTCTCACTTTCATCATACACTTGTGTAGTCATCATCTCAGTAAATTTCTGTTTTCCTTAGTCCCAAAGAAAATATCTCATACCCCTCTTTAGAATTGTTATAGTACCTTCTTTGACACTTATGCATGAACAGTACAATATTGTTGTCAACTATAGTTCATAAGTAACATTAGTTGTATTTTCCCATGCATCTAACATACTATTACCACCTTGCAACAGCAATGTACAATTGTTCTAGTTGGTAGAAGAACATTCTTGTATTTGTACTCCATGTATTTATTCTTCATATTAAGTTCAAACTAGTGAGACCATATAATATTAGTCCTTTTGTATATGGTTTATTTTACTCAGCATAATATACTCAATGTTTATTCATGTTTTCATCTGTGTCCTAATTTCATTTTTTCTTATCACAGCATAGTATCCTGTCATATATATATATACCACATTTTGTTTATCCATTCATCAGCTGATGGACACTTGGGTTGTTTCCATCTTTTGGTAAATGTGAATAATGTCATTATGAATATCAGACTGAAATGTCTGCATCCCTGTTTTCAGTTCTTCTGGATAAATGCCTACTAGAGGGATTGCCCAGTAGTTCTATATTTAGCTTCCTGGGGAACCACTAACATGTCTTCCACAGAGGCTGCACCATTTTCCATTCCCATAAACAGTGTAGGAGTGTTCATATTTCACCACATCCTCTCCAGCACTTGTAGATTTATGGTTTTTTAAATAATGGTATTTCTATGAGGTGGGAGATTATATCTCATAGTTTTGATTTGCATTTCCCTAATACCTAGTGATTGAACATTTTTTTCATATAATTTTTCACCATTTGTATTTCCTCTTTGGGAAGTTTATTTATGTCTTTTGTCTATTTTTAATGTGATTGGTTGCCTTTTATCATTGATTTGTATGATTTCTTTATATAGCATGAAAATTAAACCATTATTGGGTATGTGGTTTCCCAATATTTTCTCCAAGAAGCCTGCATTTCTACCTTCTTGATGAAGTCCTTTGAAGCACAAAAGTGGTTAACTTTGAGGATACCCAATTTGTCCATTTTTTTTTTTTGTTGCTCATGCTTTCAGTGTAAACTTTAAGAAACCACAAACTACCAACAGGTTTTGAGAATGTATACTACATTTTCTACTAGAAGTTTTATGATTCTAGCTTTTAAATTTAGTCTCTGGTACATTTTGAGTTATTTTTGTATAAGGTGTGAGATGCATGTCTTCTTTCTTTTGGATATGGATATACAGTAATTCTAGCACCATTTGTTTAATAGACATCTTCCCCAGCTGTGTGGGTTTGAAGGCCTTGTAAAAAAAATCACATGGCCATAGATATGAGGGTGTATTTCTGAACAATTTGGTTCCATTGATCTATATGTCTATCTTTATATCAGTACCATGCTTTCTTATTTTTTTTTAAAGAAGCTTTAGATTACATAAATATTAAATAAATTATAAGGGATCCCCTTATGTTCCACTCCCTCCCCCTCCCATATTTTCCCACATTAACAACATCCTTCATTACTCTGGTACATTTGTTACAAATGATTAACCTATATTGAAGCATTGCTACTGACCATGGACTAGTTTACATTATAGTTTACACGTTGTCATGCACAATTTTGTTAAGTTAAGACAAAATATACAATGGCCTATATCCATCACTGCAATGTCATGCAGGGCAATTCCAATGTCCTGAACATTCTCTGATATTACACTTCTTCTTCGTCCCTCTCCCATCCCTCAGAAACTCTGTTTCTCACAGCCTTTTCATCAATCATAAGAGTTCTTCCATTGCTAGAATAATAATATCATAGTAGGAAAATTGCACGTCTACTTTAGTCAATTATTCATTTCACAGTCTTGAGGATTTTGGGATGGTGATGCCCACTCTGCTTTGAATTGAGAAAGGGCTTAGATCCTATGGGGCAAATGAATGGAGCTATCTTGCTTACAGTTGCAGACACTCTTTGTTCTTTGGGATGGGTGTTGTCCATCATTTTGTTATTTGTCCTGGGTGAGTCCAATGAACTGGAGAGTAGGGCTCAATTGGCACATGGACAGACCAAAGATTTAAATCTCTGGGACATATATTTATCAAATATAGTGCTAATTATGGGTTCAAATAAAAGGGTCAGAAGAGTGATGTGTAGAGAACCTATAAATGAGTCTAAATCTGTTACACTAGGGAGCATAAATTCCAAAGTACGGACCCCTGACAGGGTGCTGAATTCCTGAGCTGTCAGCACTGCTTATAGTTTCTAGATCTCTCTAGAGCCCTCAGGAGCCATGATATTTTAGGCACATTTTACTGTGGCAGTCAATGAGATCCTGCTGAGACTTGCATAAGCAGAAGCTCTGGAATGACCTCCTGACTCAATTTGAAATCTCTTAGCCATAAAATTTCATTTGTATTTACCATTTCCCCCTTTTGGTCAAGGTCATTTTCCAGATGCATTGCTAGTTGGTGCTTGGTAGTAATCCCTTGGTGCCAGGAGGGCTCATCCCCAGAAGTCACATCCCACACTGAAGGGAAGGTAATGTGTTTATATGCTGAGTTTGGCTTAGGGAGAGGCCACATTTGAGCAACAAGGAGGCTTTTTAGGAAGTAACTCTTAGGCAGTATATATTACTAGGCTAAGTTTCAATTTCACAAGAAAAGATAAGTACTATCATCACTGTCAATGGCCTCGTATAGTTGTCTGTATTCCTTCACTAGACATTGCCCCTTCTCTTGGGGTATTCTTGAGATCTTATTAGAGAACCTAGCAGAACTCCCCAGGAGAGGAATTCTATATTCTTTCTATTATTGTGTAGACCTCCACAAACCAAGACAATGTCCCATGACCTCTTAAATATATTCATAAGTCTTAGAAGCATGTCCCAGGTGAACCCCTTCCCATTCAGCCCACACATCACTAATATCCCACACCAGTGATTGTCCCCTGCCATTGCTGTGACCCTTCTGTGATCTAAAACATCTCCAAAATGAAGCCAACAAAATAACTGAATAAAATTAACAAGAAAATGAAATAATTTCAAAAATAAACAATAAAATTTAGAAACTTAACACAATTTGAAATAATAAAAAATAGATAAAAATTTAGGAATTGTGTCTTTCATCGCTGTAAGAACTGTTGTCTTGGATATACAGTGGCATTTTCTTCCATATATTCCCCCAGTGTCTTATTATTTTCACTTTATCTTCAAAGGAGCTTTAGGATACTGAAAAGTCACATAGAAAATACCGATGACTCCCATATACTCAATACACTACCCTTTCCCCCTCTCCCTTATTAATAACATTTTACATGTGAATTGTACATTTGTTACAATCGATGTACAAATATGGAAGCATTGTTACTAACCATGGTCAATGGTTTATATTACTGTTTACATTTTGGATTATAAACCTTTATAGGTTTTGACAAAATTAGAAGTGGCCTATATCCATTATTGCAAGATCACGCTGAACAATTTTAATGCCATAAATTCCATCTATTCTATTCTTCCCCCCTACTTGGAACCTGTGGTAATCACTGTTTCAATTTTTGAAGAATAAGATTCATAGTTACTTGCAATAATACTGAGAGCTTGACATACAGGTCTATTTTCTATTATTAGGCACTGCCTCTATTCTCAAGGGATTCTTGTTTCTCTAATTGAAAACATAGCAGGACTCCCTAGAATGGGAGTTTAATATTTCCTTGTTTATTGTGTGGGTCTCCCTGACTGATATAACACACTATGACAATATGAACATGTAGATATTCCACAGAAGCCTGCCCCAGGTGCCCGCTATCCTGTATACCAGCCCACAACTGACACCCTACAGAAGTAACCCTCCCCTGCCAAAAGAACATTCCCAACATTGTAGTTTTAAACACAAATCTGTCAATGACCAGAGCTCATCTGCTCCTTCCCTTGAACCTGTCCCTAGTGTTATGGAGAGTCAAACGCAGCCCTTCCACCCTGCTCCTCCTCACAGTCAAGCACCATCAAACAAAATCATGTCACTGCACCAATGTCATGCCCTTCCACTACCCAACCACACCCTTCCACCTTATCATAGATTTTGCCTTTATGGACATCAGTTCACCACCCTCTAGCCCCTTTCTGTCCCATGTAAATCTATCTTCCAGACTCTAGCTCTGTGAGTCTGCTCAATTTACTCAATTCATATCAGTAAGGTCATGTAATATTTGTGTTTCAATGCCTGGCTTACTTCACTCAACATAAAGTCTTCAAGACTGATCCATGTAATCTTGTGTGTTAATACTACAATCCTTCTTACAGCTGAATAAAATTCCATTGTGTGTACATACCTCAGTTTGCTTATTCATGCATCTGTTGATGACATATGTGTTGCTTCCAACTTTTGGCAATAGTGAATAATGTCATTATGAACATTGGTGTGCATATATTTGTTCCTCTCCCTGCTCTCAAATCTTCTGAGTATATACCCAGCAGTGGGATTGCTGGATCATATTGCAGTTCTATAGTTAGCTTCCTTAGGAACTGCCAAACATCCTCCAAAATGGCTGTACCATTCTAAATTCCCACCAGTAGTAGATAAGTGTTCTGTTTCCTCCATATCCTCTCCAACACTTGTAGTCCTCTGTTTTCTTAAGAGTCACCAGTCTAAAAGGTGTAAGATAATATGTCAGTGTAGTTTTGTATTGGCATTTCCTAATAGCTAATAATTTTGAGCATCTTTTCATGTGTTTTTTAGCCATTTGTATTTCTTTTTTGGAGAAGTGTCTTTCAAATCCCTTGCCCATTTTTAAAACTGGTTGTTTGTTTTTTCATTTTTGAGATGTAGGATTACTTTATATAGGCTGGATATTAGGCCCCTGTTAGATAGATGTTTACTAAATATATTCTCTTATTGAGTTGGCTGCCTTTTCATTTTCTTGACAATCTTCTTTGAAGTACAAAAATTTTTAATTTTGAGGAGGTCCCATTTATCTATTTTTTTCTTTTTTTACTCATACTTTGGGTATAAAGTTTATGAAACCATTTCCTACTACAAGATCTTGTAGATGCTTCCCTACTTTATCTTAGAGGAGTTTTATGGGTTTGGCTCTTATATTTAGATCTTTGATCCATCTTGAGTTAATTTTTGTATAGGATGTGAGATGGTGGTATTCTCTTATTTTTTGGATATTGATATCCAGTTCTCTAGGCACCATTTGTTGAAGAGGCCATTATCTCCCATTTCAGTGGGCTTGTGGCCTTGATGAATATTAGTAGACCTTATACGAAAGGACCTATATCAGGATTCTGAATACTTTTTCATTGGTCAGTGTATCTATCCTTGTGCCAATACCATGCAGTTTTGGCTGATGTAGCTTTTTAGTATGTTTTAAAGTCAAGTAATGTGATTACTTAATTTTATTTTTTCTTTTTCAATTGGTCTATGGCTTTTCAGGGCTCCATGCCCTTCCAAATAAGTTTAATAGTTAGCTTTTCCAATTCAGTATAAAATGCTGTTGTAATTTTTATCGGGATTGTATTAGATCCATAAATCAATTTGGTTAGGACAGAAATCTTAATGATGTTATGTGTTCCAATCTATGAACAGGGAATCTTTTTCCATTTATTTAGGTCTTATTTGATTTCTTTAATAATGTTGTGTAGTTTTCTGCATACAAGTCCTTTACACCTGTAGTTAAGTTTATTCTTATGTATTTGGTTGCTATTGTAATTGGAACTTTTTTCTTTATTTCCTTCTCAGATTCCTCATTATTGGTCTACAGAAATAGTATTGATTTTTTGTGCATTGACCTTGTATCCTGCCACTTTACTGAACTCATTTATCAACTCAAGAAGTTTTGTTATAGATTTCTCAGGGCTTTCTATGTATAGGGCAATGTCATCTGCAAATAGTGAAATTTTTACTTCTATCTTTCCAATTTGGATGCTTTTTATATCTTTTTCTTGTCTAAGTACTTGAGAAAGAACTTCTAACACGATGTTAAATAAGTGCGGTGACAGTGGGCCACTCTTCCCAATCTTAGAGGGAAAGAAATGCTTTTAGCATTTCACCATTGAATATGATGATAGCTCTGGGTATTTCATATATATTTTATCTCATTGAGGAAGTTTCCTTCTATTCCTATATTTTAAAGTGTTTTTATAAGAAAAGGGTGCTATACCATGTGATTTTTGTCTTTCAATTTGTTAATGTGATGTATTACATTGATTGATTTTCTTATGTTAAACCGTCATTGCATACCAGGGATGAAATCCACTTGGTCATTGTGTATAATTCGTTTGATGTGTTGTTGAATATGATTAGCAAGCATTTTTTGAGGATTTAGCATCCAAGTTCATTAGAGAGATTGGTCTATTGTTTTCCTTTCTTGAGGCATCTTTATTTGCCATTTGTGTTAGGGTGATATTGGCATCATACAACGAGTTAGGCAATATTCCTTCCACTTCTATTTTTTGGAAGAGTTTAAGCAGAATCATTTTTAGTCCTTTCTGGAATGTTTGATAGAATTCACCTGTGAAGCCATCTGGTCATGGGCTATTCTTAATTGGGAGGTTTTTGATAACTAATTCAATCTCATTATTTGTGGTTTGTCTGTTGAGTTCAATTTCTTCTTTCATCAATATAGGCTGCTTATGCATTTCTAGAAATTTGTCCATTTCAACTAAATTTTCCATTTTCTTGGCATGCAAGTTTTTCAGAGTATCCTATTATGATACTATTTATTTCTGTGGAATGAGTGGTCATATCCCCTTCCTCATTTCTTATTTTATGTATTTGCATCATCTATATTTTTTCTTTATTAGTCTAGCTAAGGGCCTGCTAAATTTATTCATCTTCTCATAGAGACAACTTTTGGTTTTGTTAATTTTTTCTAGTGCTTTCTTATTATCAATTTAATTAAGCTCTACTCTAATCTTTGTTATTTCCTTCTTTCTACTTGTTTTGGGATTAGTTTGTTGTTCTTTTTCTAATTCATCATAATGTGCTAAATGTGTGCCTGATAACTCAGTGGATAACTTCCTGAATCCCTTCTCTTAGGAGATTCTGGGACTCGAACCAGGGAAGGAATTCTACATGCAAGGAAGGAATTCTTCCAGTGAGCTACACTGGTTCCATAGGTAAAATGGGCTTTTGAAAGCTTTTCTGGCTCTTCCCAACCCCGCATCTCTTAGGTGAGTTGGCCTTCTAACAGTTTTCAGGGGCTGGGTTAGTCAGGCACCTATCTCTGCCCCCTCTCTAAGTTAGTTTCTCTCTGCCAGGGTGGCTGGGTGAGAAAGCCTGCTTGAGCACATCCCCCCTCCTTTTTCTCTGGGGCCACTTCTGTGCTGGTGGGTGTTTCCCCAAGTTTCAGTGGGGGCTCAGGTAGCCAAACTCACTGAAAATAAACCACTTTCCACCCTCTACCAGACCCCTCTTCCAACCAGGGAGCACTCTCTCCCACACAGCTGGCTGGTGAGGGCCAGGTGTTCCTTGGAGGCTATTTGTCTTGGGGGTAGGGCTTACACACGTGCCATTTCCAGCTACAGGGGCAAGCATCTCACAATTTCCCTTGGCCTTTTTGTGTCTTTATCCTTCTCCCTCCTGGAGAATGCTCTGCAACCTCCTGTTATGTAAATTCCCAAAGCAGCTGCCTTGGGTAGGTTTTTGCCCTTTCTCCAACATTTTTTGTGAGAGAGCTGAGCTATGTCTAGATACATAGAAGCCATTTTCCCCAGCACCTGCTGTTTATAGCAGTGTAGCTAAGTAATAAAATTTAAAATGTGGAAATGAGAGTCCTCCAAATTTGTTCTTCCTTCTTAAGATGATTCTGGCTATTTGGAGCCCCTAAACTGTCCAAATAAATTTTGCATTGGCTTTTCCATTTCTTTAAAAATGCTGGTGAAATTTTTATTGTGATTGTATTGTATCTGTAAATCAAATTGGGCAAAATTGGCATTTTAACAATATTTAATCTTTCAATCCATGAACATAATGTATATTTCCATATATTTTAGTCTTCTTTGAATTCTATTAGCAATGCATTGAAGTTTTCTGAATGCAGTTTCTTTACACCCTGGGTGAAGTTTATTTCTAAATATTTGATTCTTTTAAGCACTATTATAAAGGCCATTATTCGACTTCTTTCTCACATTGCTCATTACAAGTGTATAGAAACACTCTGATTTTTGCATATTAATCTTGTGTCCTGCCACTCCACTTAACTTGTTTATTACCTCTAGTAGTTTTGTTGTAGATTTCTCAGGACCTTCTAGGTATTGGATCATATCATCTGCAAAGTACAAAACTTTATGTTTTTCCTTTCGAATTTGGAAGTCTTTGTTTCTTTTTCTTGCATGATTGCTCTAGCTAGAGCCTCTAGCACAAAATTGAACAACAGAAGTGACAGTGGGCATCATTGTCTTGTTCCTCATCTCATCAGGAAAGCTTTCAGTCTTTCACCATTGAGAACAATATTAGCTGTGTTTTATCATGCATGCCCTTTATCATGTGGAGAAAGTTTCCTTCAATTCCTATACTTTGAAACATTTTTTTTTATCAGGAAAGGGTGCTACATTTTGTCAAATGTCTTTCCTGCATCAAGTGAGATGATCATGTGATTTTTCTTCTTAGATTTATTTATATGATATTTTATGCTAATTGATTTTATTGTGTTGAAACACACTTGCATGACTGGTATAAAACCCACTTAATCAGGATGAATAATTCCTGTAATGTGTTGTTGGATTCGATTAGCAAGTATTTCATTGAGGACTTTACATTCATATTCATGAAGGAACATTTCTTAATGAATATGGATGTAAAATTCATATAGATGTAAAAATTGCTAATCTGCAATTTTTTTGTAATATGTTTATCTGACTTTG
>JAQZBX010099272.1:0-11491 GCA_029593785.1 Cabassous unicinctus
CTAACCCTAACCCTAACCATAGCCCTAGCAATAGCCCTAACCCTAGCCCTAACCCTAGCCCTAACCCGAAACCTAACCCTAAGCCTAGCACTAAACCTAACCCTAACCCTAACCCTAACCCTAATTCTACCCCTAAACCTAACTGTAGCACTAATCTTAGCCGTAGCCTTAACCCTCACCCTAACGCTATCCCTAACCTAACATTAAACAAAAACCTATCCCAAAACCTAGCCCTAACACTAATCCTAACCCTAAAACTCGCCCTAGCCCTAGCCCTAGCCTTATCCCTAAACCTAGCCATAACCCTAAACCTAACCCTAACCCTAACAATAACCCTAGCCCTAGCCCTAACCATAAACCTAGCCCTAGACCTAGCCCTACCATAGACATAACCCTAGCCCTGACCCTAAACCTAATCCTAAACCTAGCCCTAAACCAAACCCTAACCCTAACACTAGCCCTAACCATAACACTAACACTAACCCTAACTCTAAACTTAGCCCTCACCCTAACCCTAGGCCTAGCCCTAACACTAGCCATAACCCTAAACATAAAACTAACCCCAAACCCAACCGTAACACTAGCCTTTACCTTAACCCTAAACCTACCCTTCCCTAACCCTAAAACTAGGCATAGACCAATACCTAGCCCTAACCCAGCCTTAGACATAACACTAACCCTAAATCTTAACCTTGCCCTGGCCTGAGTCATAGCCTTAGCCCTAAAACTAGTCACAACCCTAAACCTAAACCTAACCCTAGCCCTAAACCTAACCCTAAGCTTAAACCTCACCCTAAACCTATCCCTAAATGTTACCATTACCCTATTTCTAACCTTAAATTAACCCTAAATCTAACCCTTAAATTAGCCCTAGCCCTAGTCCTAGCCCTAACCTTCGCCCTTACCTTAACCCTAACCCTAAACCTAAACCTAACCCAAACCTTAGCCCTAAACCTAACACAAAACGTAGCCCTAACACTAACCCTAACCCTAACTCTAGCCCTAGACCTAACCCTGGCCTAGCCCTAACCCTAGCCCTAACCGTAACCCTGAACCCAACCCTAACACTAAACCGTGCACTAAACCTAACCCTAAACTTGGCACTAACCCTAACCCTAAAGCTAACCCTATTCTAGCCCTAGCCCTATTCCTAGCCCTAACCATTGCCATAAACATAAAACTAAACCTAACCCTAGCGATAACCCTAACACTAACCCTAACCCTAACACTCATTCTAATCCTACAGCTAACTTTATGCCTAACCCTAGATGTACCCCTAACCCTCACCCAATCCCTCTCCTTAACCCTAACTTTAATCCTAACCATAAACCTATCCCTAAGGCTAACCCTTACCATAACGCTAACGGTAATCCTCACCCTAGCCCTAGCACTATATCTAGCCCTAAACCGAGCCCTAGCCCTAGCCCTAACCCTAAGCCAAACCGTAAACTTAATCCTAGCCATTGCCATAACCCTAGACCTAACCGTATCTGAAACCCTAATTATAAACCTAACCCTAAACCTACCCTAGCCCTGGCCCTAACGCTAAACCTTAACCCTAACACTAAAACTAGCCATAGCCCTAACCCTCAACCTAACCCTCATCCTAATCCTAAACTTAACCCTAGCCCTAACCCTAGAAGTAGACCTAAGCCTCAACATAACCCTCATTCTAACCCTAATCCTAACCCTAGCCCTAAAATTAACACTAAACCTAACCCTAACCCAAGCACTAACATTAAACATAACACTATCCATAACCCTCAACCTAACCCTAAACCTAACCCTAGCCCTAAGCCTAGCCGTAGGCCTAACCTTCACCCTAACCCTATCACTAATCCTAACATTAACCCAAACCATAACCCTTAACCAAGCCCTTACCCTAACCCTAACCCTAACCCTAACACTAGCCCTAGCCCTAGCCTTAACCCTAACCCTAGACCTATCCCTAAACCTAACCCTACACCTAAGCATAACTCTAACTGTAGCCCTAACCTTAACATTAACCCTAACCCTAACCCTAAATTTAGCCCTAACCCTAAACCTAAACTTAAACCTAGACATTACTCTAACCCAAACCATAACCCTAAACATAGATCTAGACCTAGCCCTATACCTTACCCTAAACTCAGCCCTAGCACTAGCCCTAACCCTATCCATAATTGTAAAACCAACCCTAGACATTGCCCTAGACCTAGCCCTAGCCCTTTCCCAAACTCTAACAGTAAACCTAGCCCTAAACCAAACCCTAACCCTAAACTTAGTCCTAAACCTAAACCTAAAACAAGCCCTAAACTTAACCCTAAACCTAACCCTAGCCCTAGTCCTAGCCCTAGCCTAGTGTTAACCCTATTGCTAACCGTAAACTTAACCCTAAACCTAGCCATATGCCAAAACCTAACACTAACCCTAGCCCTAACCAAAACCTAACCCTAAACCCAGCCCAATCCCTAATCCTCATCTTACCCCTACACCTAACCCTAAACCTAACCCTAAACCTAACCTTAAGACTAAACCTAACCATAACCCTAAAACTCATCCTAAACCTAAAATTAACCCTAGGCCTAATCCTGGCCACAGCCCAAACCCTCACCTTTACCCTAACCCTAACACTTAGATTAACCCTAATCTTAACCCTAAACCTAGTCCTAAACCTAAACCAAATCCTAATGCTAACCCTAATGCTAACCCTAGCCCTAGCACTATCTCTAGCCCTTAACCAAGACCTAACCCTAGCCCTAACACTAAACTTAAGTGTAAATCTAATCCTAGCCTTTGCCCTATACCTAGCCCTAGACCTAACACTAGCCCTAGCCCTAGCCCTAGACCTAGGCCTAACAGTAGCCCTAACTGTAAACCAAACCCTAGCCCTAACCCTAATCCTAGCCCTAGCCCAAGACCAAGCACAAGCCCTAACCCTAGCACTAACACTAAACCTAACCCTAATCCTAACCATATCACTAGCACTTACCTTAACCTTAACCTTAACCCTAGACCTGACACTAAACCAATCCCTAACGTGAGCCCTAGCCCAAGCCCTAAACCTAGCCCTAACCCTAGCCGAAACGCTAAACCTAAATCTAACCCTAACCCAAGCCTAACCCTAGCCCTAAACCTAACCTTAACCTTTGCCTTAACCCTAACTCTAAACCAAAACCTAGGCCTATTACTCGCCCGAGTCCTAGGCCTTATGCCAGCCCTAACTGTAAACATAACTCTAAACCTAGCCCTAACCCAGCACTAACCCTATCCCTAACCCACATCCAAACCCTACACTTAACCCTATTCCTAAACCTAGGCGTAGCCCTAACCTTCAAACTAACGCTATCACTAACCGTAAAATTAACCATAACCCTAACCTTAAACCAGCCCTAACACTAAACCTAACCCTAACCCTCGCCGTAGCCCTAGTCCTAGACTTAGCCCTAACCCTAGCCCTAAAACTAAACCTAACCATAACCCTAACCCTATCCCTAAACCTAACCTTAGGCGTAAACCTAACCCTAAATGTAGCCCTTACCCTAAACCTAACCCTAACCCTAACCCTAGTGCTAGCCCTAGCCCCAACCGTAACCCTAAACCTAACCCTAAACCTATCCCTATCCCTATCCCTAGCCCTAGCCCTAGCATTAGCCCTAGTGATAACACTAAACCTAAACCTAGCCCTAAGCTTAACCCTAGCCCTTAACCTAAACCTAACCATAGCCCTATCCCTAACCCTAACCTTAGTGCTAAACCTAACCTTAACCTAGCCCTAACCCTACACCTAACCCTAAACATAACCCTTACCCTAAAATTAAACATAGGCCTAACCCTTACCCTAACCCTAACCCTAAACCTAGCCCTAGCCATAGCCCTAGCACTAGCCCTAACCCTAGCACTAAACCTAAAGCTAACGTTAACCCTTAAGCTAATCCTAGCCCTTAACCTAAACCTAACCACAGTCCTAACCCTAACCCAAACCATAACCCTAGCCCGAGCCCTAGGCCTAGACATAGCCCTAAAACTAGCCCTAAACCGAAACCTAACCCTTAACCTAACCCTAACCCTAACACAAACCTAACACTAAACCTAACCCTGGACCTAAACCTATAACTAACCCTAGTCCTAAACCAAACCCTAACCTTAACCATAGCCCTAACCCTAACCCTAACCCTAAACCTAAACCTAAACTTGGCCCCCATCCTAGCCCTAGCCCTAGCCTTAAACCTTGACCGAACCCTAAACCTAAACCTAACCCTAACCCTAACTATAACCCTAGCCCTTACCCTAACCATAACCCTAGCTTAACCCTAACCCTAATCCTAGTCGTAGCAATAGCCCTAGCCCTAGCCCTAACCCTAGCCCTAAACCTCAACCTAAACCTAATCCTAACCCTAAACCTAATCCTTACCCTAACCCTAATTCTACCCGTAAACCTAACCCTAGCCCTAATCCTAGCCATAGCCCTAACCCTCACACTAACACTATCCATAACCCTAACATTAACCCAAACCATAACCTTAAACCTAACCCTAACACTAACCCTAACCCTAACCATCGCCCTAGCACTAGCCCTTACCTTAGCGCTAATCCTAGCCATAACCCTAAACCTAAACCTAACCCTAACCCTAAACTTAACCCTCAAAATAACCCTAACCCTTACCGTTACCCTAACCCTAACACTAACCCTAACATTAACCCTAAACCTACACTTAACCTAGCACTAGCACTACTCCTAGCACTAAACTTAGACCTAAACTTAACCCTTTCCATAACCCTAACCCTTACCCTAACCTTCGCCTTTGCCCTAAACCTAGCGGTACCCCTATGCCAAACCCTAACCCTAAACCTAAACTTAGCCCTAAATGTAACCCTAACCATACCCCTAAGACTAACCCTAACCCTAACCCTAGACCCAGACCTAGCCATGGGCCTAGCCCTAACACTAGCCCTAAGCCTAACCCTAACCCTAAACCTAACCCTAACCCTAGCCCTTACCCTAACCGTAACCCTAGCCCTAACACTAACCCAAACCCTACACCTACCCCTAGGCCTAGGCCTAGACCTAGTCCTAACCCTAGCCCTAACACTAAACCTAATCATAACCATAAGCCTAACTCTAAACTGAGCCTTAAACCTAACCCTAAATCTAGCCCTAACCCTAACCCTAAACCCAATCCTAGCCCTATCCATAGACCTAGCCACAGCCCCAATCCTAGCACTAAATGTAAAAGTAGACTTAACCCTAGCCCTAACCCTAACACTAACCCTAAACCTTTCACTCATCCTAACCCTGCATCTAACCCTAGCCCTAGCCCCAGCTTTAGCCCTAACCCTCAACCTATCCCTCTGCTTAACCCTAACATTAACCCTATACTTAAACCTAAGCCTAACCCTAATACTTACACTAACCCTAATGCTAACGCTAATCCTCACCCTTGCACTAGCCCTATCTCTAGCCCTAAACCCAGCCCTAGCCCTAGCCCTAACCCTAAGCCTAACCATAAACTTAATCTTAGCCTTTGCCATAGCCCTAGGCCTAGCCCTATACCAAACCCTAACCATAACCCTAGCCGTAAATCTAACCCTAATCTTACCCCTAGAACTGGCCCTAGCCCTAAACATAATGCTAGCCCTGACACTAGCCATAGCCTTAACCCTCACATAACCCTCATCGTATTCCTAACCTTAACCCTAGGCCTAATACTAGCCATAGTCCTAACCCTCATCCTTACACTCATCCTAACCCTAATCCTATCCCTAACCCTAACATTAACACTAAACCTAACCCTAACCCTACCACTAATATTAAACCTAACGCTAACCATAACGCTCATCCTAACTCTAAACCTAATCATAGCCCAAAACTAAGGCATAGCCCTAAACCTCATCCTAACCGTAGCCCTAAGCCTAACATTAACCCTAAACCTAAACCTAAACCTAGACCTAACCCTAACACTAACCCTAAACTTAACGGTAAACCTAACCATAACCATAGACCTTACCCAATCCCTAACCCTAACCGTAAACATAGCCCAAAACCTAGCCCTCTACCTAGCCTTAAACCCAGCCGTAGCCGTAGCCATAACCTTATCCATAAACGTAAAACTATCCATAGATTTTGCCCTAGCCCTAACCCTAATATTAACACATAACCTAACCAACCCTAGCCCTAACTTTAACCCTAACCCATAACCTAACACTAGCCCTAATTAACCCAAACACTAACCCTAAACCTAACCTTAACCCTTACCCTAACACTATCCGTAACTCTAACTTTAACCCTAACCCTAACCGAAAACCTAGCCCAAGCCCTATTCCTATACCTAACCATAGCCCTAACCCTAAACCTAACCGTAACCCTAGCCCTACCCATAACCCTAACCCTCATTGTAACTCTATGCCTAATGCTACACCTAAATCTAACCTTAACCCTAACCCTAACCCTAACCCTAGCCTTAACCTAACCTAAAACTAACCCTAACCCTAACCCTAAACACAGCCCTAGCCCTAACCCTGATCGTAAACATAACACAAACCCTAACCCTAACCCTAGCCTTAACCCTAAACCTAAACCTAACCCTAGCCTTACCCCTAAACCTAAACCCAGCCCTAGACCTAACCCTTAACCTAACCCTAGATATAGCCCTAACCCTAAACCTAACACTAACCCTAACTCTAAACCTAACCCTAACCCAGCCCTAGCCCTATCCCGAGCCCTAGCGCTAGCACAAACCTTAGCCCTTACCCTAAACTAAGTCTAGCCCTAACACTAGCCCTTAGCCTAACCCTAAGTGTAGCCTTAACCCTAACCCGAACCCTTACCCTAGCTTTAGCCATAGACCTAGCCCTAGCCTGAAACCTAGCCCTAAACTTAAACCTATCCCTACCCCTAACCCTAACCACAACCCTAACCGTAACCCTATCCAAAGCCCTAGCCCTAGGCCTAACACTAGCTGTAAACATAAACCTAAAGCTAACCCTAGAGCTAACCCTAACCCTAAACCTAAACCTAAACCTCATCCTAACCCTACACCTAACCCTAGCCCTAACCCTAGCTGTAGCCCTAACCCTCACCCTAACCCTCTCCATTATGCTAACATTAACCCTCACCCTAACCCTAAACATAGCCCTTAACCTAACCCTAACACTAACGCTAACCCTAATCCTCACCCTAGCCCTAACCCTATCTTTAGCCTTAAACCCACCCCTGGCAATATCCCGAACCATAAGCCTAACTGTAAACCTAACCCTAGCCTTTGCCGTAACCCTAGCCCTATCTCTATCCAAAGCCCTAACAACAACCCTAGCCCTAAACTTAACCCTAACCCTAACACTAGGCCTAGCCCTATCCCTAAACCTTACCCAAGGCCTAAACCTAGGCGTAGCCCTAAACCTCATCCTAAACCTATCCCTAAACCTAACACTAACACTAACCCTAACACTAAACCTAGCCCTAAACTTAACCCTAACCCTAACCCTAAACCTAACCCTAACCCTAACCCAACCCTAACCCTAGCCCTAGCCCTAGACACAGCCATAGCCCTAACCCTTGCCCTAAACCTAAAACTAACCCTAACCTAAACCTAAACATATCCCAAACACTAGCAATATCACTAGCACTAACAATAACACTAACCCTAACCCTAAACTTAGCACTCGCCCTAGCCTAGCCCTAGCTCTAATGCTAGCCCTAAACCTAAGACAACTCGAACCCTAAACCTAACCCTAGCCCTAGCCCTAGCCCTAACCCAAGTGCTAACCCTAAACCTAACCTTAACCCTAACACTAATCCTAGTCCTTATGATAAAATTAACCATAGCACGAACCCTAATGCAAACCCTAACCCTAGCCCAAGCCCAAGCCCTAGCCCTAGTCCTAACCCTGGCCCTAAACCTAAACCTAATCCTAATCCTAAACCTAAACCTAAACCTACCCTAAACCTAACACTAACCATAGGCTTAACCCTAACCCTAACACAGCCCTAGCCCTAACCCTCATCATAACCCTACACCTAACCCTAGCCTTAACCCTAACTTTAACTCTAACCCTAAAGCTAACCATAAACCTTGCCCTAGCCCTAGCGCTAGCCCTAACCCTAACCTTAAACATAAACCTTATCCTAACCCTAACCTCAACGCTAAACCTAACCCTAGCCCTTACCCTAACCCTAACACTACCCTAACCACTAACCCTAACCCTAGCCTTAACCCTAGCCGTAGACCTAAACCACACTCGAACGATAGCCTTAACCCTATACCTAACGCTAACCTTAACCATAAACCTAACCATAACCATAACCCTAGCCCTTACCCAAAACCAAATCCGACCCTAACCCTAAACCTAACCCAGCCCTAGACCAAGCCCTATCCCTATCCCTAACCCTAGCCCTAACCATAAAACTAACCCTAAACCTAACCCTCACTCTATCCATAATATTAACCCTAATCCTAACCCTAAATCTAACCCTAGCCCTTAAACTACCGGTAGCCCTAACCCTCACCCTATCCCTAACCCTAACCCTACCCTAAACCTTACCCTAAATCTAGCCCTAAACCTAAACATAACCCTAACCCTAACCATAACCATAACTCTCACGCTAACCCTAACCCAGATCCTTACCCTAAACCTATCCCTAAAGCTAACTCTAATGCTAACCTTAACCCTAAACCTAACACTAGACCTAGTCCTAACCATAACCCTAACCCTAACCCTAACCCTCATTATAAACCTACACCTAACTGTAAACCTAACCCTAAACCTAAACCTAAGCCTAACCCCAGCCCTAACACAAAACTAACCCTAGCCCCAACCCTAATCCTAACCCTAACCCTAACCCTTACCGTACTTTAAACCTATCCCTAACCCTAACTCTAAACTTAGCCGTACTTTAAACCTAACCCTAGCCCTAAACCTAACCCTAACCATAACCTAACCCTAACCCTAGCCCTAAACCTTACCCTAAACTTAACCCTTGACCAAACCCTAAAACTAACCCTATCGATAGCCCTAGGCCTAGCCCTAGGCCTAGCCCTAACCCTAAACTTAAACCTAACTATAACCATAAACAAAGCCTTAACCCTAAACCTAACCCTACATCTTATCCTAACCCTAAACCTAACACTAATGCTAACAATAACGCTAACCCTAGCCCTAACCCTAAGCCAGAGCCTAGCCTTAGCTCTAGCCCTAGTCTTAGCCATAGAACTACCCTTAGCCTTAACCCTAATCCTAACACTAACCCTCATCCTAACCCTACACATAACCCTAAACTTAACTCTAAACCTAACCCTATACGTAGCCCTAACCGTAATCTTAACCCTAAGCCTAATGCAAACTCTAGCCCTAACCCTAACTGTAACAGTTGCCCTAAGCCTTGCCCTAAACCGAAACCTAACTGAAGTCCTAAATAGAACCCTAACCCTAACACTAGCTCTAAGCCTAAACATAACCCTAACAATAACCCCAGCACTAAACCTAACCCTAACCATCCCCCTAACCCTATCCCTAATGCTAAACCGAGCCCTAAACCTAACCCTAACCCTGACCCTAACCCTCATCCTAACCCTACACCTAACCCTAGCCCTTAACTTGGCCGTAGCCCAAAGCCTCACCATAAACCTGGGCCTAAACCTAACAGTAATCCTAAACCTAACCCTAAACTTATCCCTTAACCTAACCCTAACCATAGCCCTAACCCTAACCCAAACCCTATCCCTTGCCCTAACACTAAACCTAATCTTAAATCTTACCCTAACCCTATCACTAACCCTAACATTAACCCTATCCTTAAACTGAAACCTATACCTATCCCTTGCCCTAGACTTAAGCCTGTCCCTAAAAAAACATAACCCTAAAGCAAGCCCTAACCCTAACCCTCATCCCAACCCTACACCGAAGCATAACCCTAATCCTAACCCTAAACCTAACCCTACCACTAACCCTAAAACTAACACTAACCCTGATCCTAACCCTATCCATAACCCTTAAACTAACTCTAACCCTAACCCTTAATCTAGCCCTAACCCTAACCCTAACCCTAACCCTAACCCTCATCCTAACCTTCCACCTGAACCTAGCCCTAACCCTGGTTGTAGACCAAATCCTCACCCTAAACTTAGCCCTATCCGTAACCCTAACCATAACCATAACCATAACACCAGCCCTAACCCTAACCCTAAAACTTGCCCTAACCCTATCCCTAACCCTATACCTAGCCTTAACCCTAACCCTAACCCTCATCCAAACCCTACACTTATGCCTAACCCTAACCCTAACCCTAATCCTAACCCTAATCCTTACCCTAGCCCTAACCGTAACCCTAACCCTCATCTTAAACTTACACCTAAGCTTAACCCAAACCCTAATCCAAACCCTAACCCTAACCCTAGAACTAACCCTAACCCTAAACCCCATCCTAAACGTACACCTAACCCTAACGATAACCCTAAGAATAACCCTAGCCCTAACCCTAAACCTAACCCTAACCATAGTCCTAGACTTTGCCCTAGACTTTGCCCTAGTCCTAGCCCTAACTCAAGCCCTAACCCTAAACCTACCCCTAACTCCAAACCTAACCCTAGCCTTAAACCTAAACCTAACCCTAGCCCCAAACTTAACCATAATCCTAAACCTAGACATAGTCTGAGCCCTAGTCCTAGCCCTAAACTTAGACCTAACACTTAACCTAAACCAAAGGCTAACCCTAAACCAAACCCTAGCCCTAAACCTAACCCTAACCCAGTCATAACATGAACCCTAAACCTAACCCTAGATCTAACCCTAACTCTAAACCTAAGCCTAGACTTAACCCTAAACCTAACCCTAGCGCCAAATTTAACACTAATACTAAACCTAGACCTAGCCTTAGACCTAGTCCCAACCCTAACCCTAGGCCTAAACCTAAATCTAACCCTAACGCTATCCCTAAACCAAACACAACCCTAAACCTAAGCCTAACCCAGTCCTAAACCGAACCCTAAACCTAACCCTAGACCTAACCCTAACTCTTACCCTGAACCTAACCCTAACCCTAACCCGAACACTAGCCCTAACCTTAAACCTAACCCTAGCCCCAAGCTTAACCCTAAACCTAACCCTATCCCTAAGCCTAGCCTAAATTTAAACCTTACCCTAACCCTAACCCTAACCCTATCCCTAAGCCTAGCCTAACTTTAAACCTTACCCTAACCCTAACCCTAACCTTAACTCTAGCCCTAAACCTAACTCTAACCCTAGTCCTAACCCTAACTCTAAACCTAAACCTAGCCCTAACTGAAACATATCCCTAAACCTAAACCCAACCCCAGCCTTAAACCTAACCCTAACCCTATTCTTAACCCTAAACCTATGTCTAACCCTAACCCTAACCCTCTCCCTAACCCTAACCCTAACCCTAAACCTAAACCTAAACCCAGCACTAACGCTAACCCTAACCCCAGGATTTTCCCTAACCCTAACCCTAACACTAGCCCTAGACTAGCCCTAGCCCTAATCCTAGCACTAACAC
>JAQZBX010099273.1:0-11490 GCA_029593785.1 Cabassous unicinctus
TAAAATCAAAGACCTAACTGCACAACTGGAGGAACTAGAAAAAGAACAGCAAACTAACCCCAAAACAAGCAGGAGCAAAGAAATAACAAAGATTAGAGCAGAAATAAATGAAACAGAATCAAACAACAATAAAGAGCATTGACAAAAGTTGGTTCTTTGGAAAAAATCAATAAAATTGACAAACCCTTAGCTGGACTGACAAAGAAAAATGAGAAGATGTGACTAAATAAAATCAGAATGAGAGGGGGGACATTACCACTGACCCCTCAGAAATAGAAAGGAACAAAAGAGGATGCTATGAACAATTGTATGCTGACAAATTTGAGAACCCACATGAAACTGTCAAATTCCTAGAAACATACAAACAACCTACACTGACTCTCGAAGAAACAAAAGATCTCAATAGACTAATTTCATGCCAAGAGGTTGAATCAGTTATCAAAAAACCTCCCAACTGGAAAAGTCAAGGACCAACAAGACTTCACAAGTGAATTCTCCCAAATCTTCCAAGAATTAATACCAATCCTGTTCAAACTCTTCCAAAAAATTGAAGGGAACAATACCTAACTCTTTCTGTAACACCAACATCACCCTAATACCAAAGCCAAAAAAGGCACTACAAGAAAAGAAAATTACAGACCGATTTATGAATATAAATGCAAAAATCCTCAACAAAATTCTTGCAAACCAAATCCATCAGCACATTAAACGAATTACACACCATGATCAAGTGGGTTTTTATCCCAGGCATGCGAGGGTTGTTCAACACAAGAAAATCAATTAATGTAATACACCACATTGACAACATGAAGGGAAAAAATAAATGATCATCTCAATGTAGAACAGGCATTTGACAAAACCCAGCATCATTTCTTGACAAAAAACACTTAGAAAAATAGGAATAGAAGGAAACTTTCTCAACATTTTTTTTTTAAAGATTTATTCACTCATTTATTTACCCTCCACTGCCCGTGCTTGTGTCCATTCGCTGTGTGTCTTCTCCGTGTCTGCTTATCTTCCCCCCGCTGTGAGGCCCCGCTGCATCAGCCCACCGCGCGGCGCCGCGCGGGCCGGCCTGCCCTCACAAGGAGGCCCCGGGAAGCGGGCCCGGGGCCTCACACATGGTAAACGGGGGCTCTACCGGTCGAGCCACACCTGCCTCCCGCTGTGAGGGCCTGCTGCATCAGCCCACCAGGCTGCGCAGGCCGGCCTGCCCTCACAAGGAGGCCCCGGGAAGCGAACCCGGGGCCTCCTATATGGCAAACGGGGGCTCCATCCACCCAGCCACCCCCGCTTCCCCTTTCTCAACTTGATAAAGGGCATATGTGAAAAATCCACAGCTAACATCATACTCAGTGGTGAGAGACTGAAAAATTTCCCTCTAATATCTGGAACAAGACAAGAATGCCCACTGTCACCACTGTTATTCAACATTGTACTGGAAATTCTAGTAAGAGGACTTAGGCAAGAAAAATAAACAAAGTTCATTCATATTGGAAAGGAAGAAGTAAAACTTTCAATATTTGGAGATGACATGATCCTGTATTTAGAAAGTCCTGGAAAATCTAGAGCAATGCTACTAGAGCTGATAAACAAATTCAGAAAAGTGGCAAGGAACAAGATCAACATGCCAACATCACTAGTGTTTCTATACACTAGAAATGAGCAATCTGAGGTGAAAATCAAGAAAAAATTCCATTTAAAGTAGCAATAAACATAATCATGTATCTAGCAATAAATTTAACCAAGGATGTAAAGGACTTATACACAGAAAATGACAAAACTTTGCTAAGAGAAATCAAAGAAGATCTAAATAAATGGGAAGGCATTCCATGTTCACGGATTAGAAGACAAATATTGTTAAAGATATCAATTCTACCAAAAATGATTTACAGATTCAATACCATCCTAATAAAAATTCCAACAGCCTGAGAAGCAGATGTGGCTCAAGTGGCTGAGGGCCTGCTTCCCATATGGGAGGTCCCGGGTTCAATTCTTAGCCCTGGTATCTTAAAAAAAAAAAAAAAAAAAATTCCGAGCCTACTTTGCTGAAATCGAAAAGCCAATCATCAAATTTATGTGGAAAGGGAAGGGGCCCTGAACAGTCAAAAACGTGTTGAGAAAGAACAACAAAGTTGGAGGACTCACACTTCCTGACTTTAAAACTTCTTATAAAGCTACAGCATGGTACTAGCATCAGGATAGACATACAGACCAATGAAAAGAATTGAGATTTCAGAAATAGATCATCATATCAATGGCCAATTGATGTTTGACAAGGTTGCCAAGTCCACTCAATTGGGACTTGAAGAACTAGATATTCATATGCAAAAGAATGAAGGGGGACCTCTATCTCACACAATATACACAAATTAACTTAAAAATCAATCAATGACCTAAATATAAGAACCAGGACTATAAAATTCCTAGAAGAAAATATAGAAGAGCATCTTCAGAATCCAGTATTAGGCAATGGTTTCTCAGACTTTACACCCAAAGCACAAGCAACAAAAGAAAATAGATACATGGGAAATGACCAAAATTAAAAACTTTTGTGCATTAAAGTAGTTTATTATGAAAGTGAAAAGCTAACCTACTCAATGGGAGAAAATATTTGGAAACAACATATCCAAAAAGGGTTTACTATCCAGAATTTATAAAGAAATCCTACCATTCAATAGTAAAAAACAACAAAAACAAAACAAAAACCCTCCAAAAAACAAAACAAAACAACTAACCAAATTAAAGAACGGGCAAGACTTTAACAGACATTTCTCCAAAGCAGATATACAAATGGCTAAAAACCACATGAAAAGATGTTCAACATCAGTAGCTATTAGGGAAATGCAAATCAAAGCCATAATGAGTTATCATTTCATACCGAGCAGAATGGCCCTTATTCTAAAACTAGAAAACTACAAGGGCTGAAGAGGATGTGGAAAAACAGGAACACTCATTCATTGCTGGTGGGAATGTAAAATGGTACAGCCAATGTGAAAGACTTTTGGTGGTTCCTCAGAATGATAAGTATAGAATTGCCATATGACCTGGCAATCACACTACTAGGTATATACCCAAAGGAATTAAAAGCAGGGATTCTAACAGATATTTGCATACTGATATTCATAGCAGCATTATTCACAATTACTAAAAGATGGAAGCAACCCAAAAGTCCATCAACTGATGAACAGATAAATTAAATGTGGTATATACAATGAAATATGATTCAGCATTAAAAAGGAATGAAGTTCTGATTCATGTGACAACATGGATGACCCTTAAAGACATTATGTTGGGTGAAATAAGCCAGACAAAAAAGGACAAATATTGTATAATTAGAATTAGCAAACTTACAGAGTCAGAATCTAGAATACAGGTTACCAGGGGCTGGATTGGGGGTAGGGAATGGGGTTTTAATGCTTAAATTGTACAGAATTTCCATTTGGAAATTCCAAAACTTTACAAGTGATAGATGGAAATAGATGGTGACAATAGTAGCACAATATTGTGAGTGTAATTAACAGCACTGAATTGTATATGTGACTCTGGTTAAATGGGGAAATTTTAGGTCATATATCTGTTACTAGAACAAAAATTAAATGATAAAATATAGGATTGTGCAACACCTTGAACCCTGTTGTAAATGATCGACTATAATTAATAATATAATTATAAAAATGTTCTTTCATGAATTATAACAAAGGTAGCACAGTAATGCAGGGTGTTAATTATATAGGGTGGTATAAGGGAAAAAATTCACCTTAATGTGAACAATGGACTATAGTTAATAGTACAATTATAATATTCTTTCATCCATTGTAACAAAGGTACCACACGAATGCAAAGTGTTAATTATGGGGAAGGGGGTATATGGGAACACTGTTATTTTGTATATGATTTCTCCATAAACCTACAACTTCTCTCATTAAGAAAATTTTAAAGAAATGAATAATGAGTTGGTGAGGAGGCAAACTTTGAAGAAATAATTTTGCCAAAGGTTCTACTTATGTATTTTTAATTTAGCCCAAACGAATGGAAAATTTGAAGGCAGCAGTTTTGTCATGCACTAGTTTTGATATATGGATATAACAAACACTTGGGGATATATTTAGTTTGGGTGAAGTGGAATATACTTACAAAGTTTGTTTTTTTAAAGTCAGTATTTTGTTGTCATTTTTTTCTCATTAGAAATAAACATGTGCTTTAGTGACTAATTTTTTATTTGTAATTTTGTATTCATTTTCTGATAGAGGGCTTTCCATAAACTCCAGGCCCTACAAACCTTAAATCTGCCCCCAAAGATGTCCAAATCCTAATCCCTAGAAACAGTGAATATGTTATTTATATGGCCAGGGGAATTATGGGTGTAGATGGAGGTAAGGTTGCTAATCACTTGACTTTAAAAAAAGGAAGATTATCCTGGATAATCTGAATGGGGCTGGTATGGTATAATCACAAGGGCAGAGAGAAGCAGAAGAGTCAAAGTGAGGGTAAGAGTGATTCAGAAAGAAAGACTTAACCAGTCAATGACGGTTTGAAGATGGACAGGACCAGGGCTGCCTCTAAGAGGTGGGGAAGGCAAGGGAAGAGATTCTCCTCTAGTGTCTGGAAGGAACAGAGCTCTGCTGTCACCTCGATTTCAGCCCAGTGAGACCCATTTTGTACTTCTGACCTCCAAAAGTGTAAGATAACACGTTTTTGTTATTTTAAGCTACTAATTATGTGGCAATTTGCTACTGCAACAACAAGAAACTAATACTCTAAAAGTTATTACTTTACAAAGGACCTGCCTAAAACTTTGTGTCATTTGTAATATGATCTCAGCATCTAAAAATGGAAGGTTTCCATATAATTTTGAATATACTACTATTATTAAGGTCATTTCTAAAGCCATGAAACATAATCTATTGTAAACATGATGCTCACATGTGCAGAAATTGAGGCATTTGTATTTGGAATCCATTCAGTCAAACATCATTTATTAAGCACCTGAGAACAAGAGTCATAAAAATAAAACTTTTTTTTTCTATCTTGTTTAGATACTTTCAACTATATAATCTATATGTATAGATGTGTATGTATGTGTGTGTATATATATATATATACACACACACACATAATTTTTTTTTCCTATTAAGACCCACACAAACCAATATTTAGTTCAAGCACTACTGCTTATATGACTTGGGCAAATGGTTTATCTTAAGCTTCCTCAAACATAAAGTGGAAACTGCTCCATTTGCTAGGAGGACTAGAGATGATATATGTAATATACTTAGTTTAAGATCTGCCTTTGTGATTTATGTTTATGAGCATTTTTTTCCTCTCACGACTCTTAAAAAAGCTTGTCAAGTGAATAGGCAACCTTTGTTATTTTACACATTAATTAAAATGTTAATATAATGAGGTTGCTATTTATGGTCCTGCCTGAAATGCTCAATATTAATTAAGGACAGCCATTGAAGATGTGGATAACCAGCTATATGATAGTTGGGAAGGTCAGTGCTATTAAAAGAAGGTAAATTGCTATTAATGAGTAACAAAGTTGAGAGAGTGTTAGAGAAGATAGAAGAATGGTTAGTGAGAATGACCCTTAGGTGGCTTCAATCAGGTTTAAGATATCTTATCTGATCTGATATTCATGGGTGGGGCTCTGTTATATTCCCTGAGCTATATATGGGTTTAGGAAGCACATAGGATGTTAGCTGGAGTCTAATGTGCTGCCAGAAGATCAAGTCCCCTAAACTTTCCATATTCATCCTTTTCTTCCTCCTGTCTTGTCACAATGCAAATGATGTCTTTCCTTTTGTCTGGGCCTGATCCCTTCTGCCTTCTCAAGGACTGGGCTCTGTTAATTATGTTCTCTCTTTCTTCTATCTTAAAATCATCCTGTCCTTAAAAAATAAGTATTTTCAAAACTTACTTTAAAAAAATACCTTCTTGACCACAAATTCCTCTCCAGCCATGGCCATTGTGGTAGTTTGAAGCTGTATGCACCCCCAAAAAACATGCTCCTAAATGTAATCCATTCTTGTGGGTGTAAACCCATTGTAAGTAGGACCTTTTGATGACGTAATTTCAGTTAAGGCATGGCCCAGGATGGGTCTTAATCCTCTTACTGGAGTTCTTTATAACAGAATGGAATGCAGACACAGAGAGAGAAAACCAGGGAAGAATGAAGCTGAAGTCAATGAAACCCAGAAGAGAAGGGTGAGACTAGCAGACACCGCCATGTGCCTTGTCAGGAGACAGAGGAGCCAAGGATCACTGGTAGCTGGTCTTTGGGAAGAAAGCATTGCCACAATGATGTCTTGATTTGGACATTTTTCCAGCGGCCTCAAAACCATGAACAATTAAATTTCCATTGTTTAAGCCAAACCATTTCATGGTATTTGCTTTATGCAGCCTAGGAAACTAAAACAGCCATCTCACCCCTTTCACAACCAATTTTCTTTAAATAGTTTATATTCAGTGACTGCATTTCCTCACATGACATTTTCCTTCCATTTTCATCCCAGTCTCCTTCATGGCCTCTTTTATATTCATTTCTTAAATACAGGAGCCCCTAAAGGTCCAGTGCTAGGATTTTTTTCTATTTAGTTTCTAAATTCTGTATGAAGATTTTCATATGACTTCAGTTATAATTAGTGAATTGATAAAAGTTTGAAATAGTAGCTCCAGCCTAGGTCTCTCCTGAAAGATAAGTTTGGACATCTCTCTTGTCTAAATTAGCTGCACTTTATAGTGACAGACTGCAGTGGAAATACCTGCTGTTAACCCACAGGTATGTCTGTCTGGCATTAAGATTCTGAGTTATGTTCATGGGGGGAACTAAGCAGTGTTTTAAAGGATATTTGAAGATAAAAGATAAATATGGAATTTAGAGAAGAGTGCTCTTTTATTTTTACTGAATGATTTGTAGAATTTCATAGGAAAATAAACATGAGTACATGGTAAGTGGAAGGCAAGAGTCTTGTGAATTTTTAAGGTAAAATTCAAGACTTCAAAGAATTCTTCTCCTTTGGCTATGACTGTTTTAGGCTATGCCCACAGTCATCTTTGGGAGTTGCACTGGTATTCTCTGCCATTAGAGGAACTTCAATGGAAGAGTTTGAGAAATACCGAACAGTCGCTTGTCTACCTTAGTAGCACATTTCCAAATTCCAGAAAGCAAATTATAGAATTTCAACCTTCTTGAAGGTTAGCGATTTGGAGTTAAAAGGGTTATTAATTAACGCATTCCATAGATAAGAAACAATTAATTTCTTAAGAGAGCATTAAGCATAAAATGGATATATTTTAGAGATCACCATGTTGAATGATTGGATACCAAACGACAACCCATTTTGGGGTATCACAGAACAGCCTAATATATTGGACTGGGATCACCTTCCAGATTTTATGGTAGAATTATGTCAATGATGATATCCAATCTTCTTTATGTTTTTCTAAACCAAAGAATTATTTAGCATATGTCAATAGCACCTTCTGAGAATCAACAGCAAGGATTATTATGTGCATGACAGAAATGCCAAAATTGCTTTTTATAACAAACTGGAGATTATGCTTATTATGATTGGAAAAAAAGTAGTTTTTTTTGGGGGGGGAGGGTAATAAATGGATGCAAAGGATGGACAGAAAACTGGAGATAAAAGAAAACTAAAAACAGAGAGCCCCAATATCCATCTAACCATAAAAATGGACTACTGGGAAACCATAAATGGAAGAACCACATATTCATTAAAATGCCAAGCAACTAGAAGGTGGAAATATTCACTGTTTCTCTTGATGTGGCAATCTCTAACCTGCGATTATAATACTATACGGGGTTAATCAGTGTGAAAAATTGTGTATTATAATATGTTTTCGTTCATCTTCATGCACAAGAGGAATAAAAGAATTAGGTTTTTACATGTAAAGAAAAAGCAAACAACAAATGTACAACAGTTTTAAGATTCAAATAATCTTGTCAAGCCCAAATACATTGTCATGCTGTTGGTTTCTGGGTTACTTTTGCTATATGTACTTACAGAATGATTATATTTATTCTCCTCTTTTGAGAAATTGAGATTTAATTGTGATACCTGCATCAAGCAAATCTTATGATCAACTATTTTTTTAAAAAAGGGTATATTGAACTGTAATCCTTAAGAGAATTTGTATAAGTGCTGAACTACTGATGTGATTAGAGATCACATAAAATCCATCATAAATTGACTAGAGAATAGTTGCATCTCTCTTTACCCCCACATTTGCATTTTATAAAAATAATAAAGTGATACATAACCATTGCTTAAAAAATTAAAATAAAAACTTCAGCTACATATACTAAGTGAAAGAAAGTGTTCAATCATCCTTCATTTCATACTATATTCTCTGCTTTAGGAAGTGACAAGTGGTATTTTGAGTATACAATTATAACTCATGAGAGTTTTTTCCTCCCTATTTGACTACACAGGTCTATGAATTTTCCTTACATTTTTAATATTTGAACATATTTCTGAGCACAAAAAGAATGTTCAGAAGAGTTAAAGCCAAGATTGGTAGTTAGCCTGGTTCTATGTACAAAGTAGGAATAGGACAGACCTAGGTGTTTTAGTATTACTTCTGGGCCCAGACTCCTGTAATAAGCACAAAAAAGATCTGAAGAATGAAAGAGGTTGCCAGGTACACTGGGGTGGCTACATGTTTTATAGGTGTTCAAATACAAGGTAACATTAAATACATCTGTCAAAGTATAATTATTCTAAGTCCACTCTTAAGTAGCACTATGGTAGGTAGTGTATGTATCTTAGAGTATTCACAATTCCTTCCTTGTGTACCTTATAACATTGTCATTCATTTCATTTATCTATAAATTCTAATTATCCAATATAATATTGCTATTTTGAACCTGTTAGATCAGTTAAGAAAATGAAAAATATTTTATTTCATCTTCATTTAGTGTTTCTCAAATACTCTTCCTTTCATTATGTAGCTCCTGGTTTCTGACCTGGATCATTTCACTTCTTTCCGAAGAATGTAACACTTCTACAAGGCAAGTCTACTGGGAATAATTCCCTACATTTTTGTTTTACTGAGAAGGTCTTTATTTCTCTTTCACTTTTGGTGGGTAATTTCACTGGATACAGTATTATAGTCTGGTGGTTTTTTTGTTTTTGTTTTTAAATCTTTCAATAGTTAAAATCATTTCTCTCTCCTTGCTTGCATCGATTCTGAGGAGAAGCATGATGTAATTCTTATCCATGTTCCTATATTGGTAAGGTTTTTTTTTTTTTTCCCTCTGCTTCTTTGACAATTTTCTAGAAAATTATTTTTTATTCTCCTTTCCCTTTATGTTTAGTTTTGGTAATTTCTATTGACACATATTTAAAAGCTTGCTGATTTTCCTCTTGCCCAATCTGCTTACTGATGAGCCCATCAAAGGCATTCTTGATTTCCATTATAGTGTTTTTGACTTCTAGAATCTCCTTTTCTTTCTTAGAGTCTCACCCTCTCTATTTACATTACCCATCCTCTGGTCTGATAATTCCAACATCTCTGCCATGTATCTCTGGATCTGATGCTTGTCCTGTTTCTTCAGACTGTATTTTTGCCTTTTAACATGACTTTTAATTTTTTGTTGAAATCAGGACATGATGTATTGATATAGTTGTGAAATATTGTGTGTGGGGGGGTGTTCTGTAATTCTATGAATAGGTCTCAGTCTTTTGGAGCCTGTGTCCCTGGGCTGTGACCTTTAGAAGCAAATACTTTAGAGTTGGATTAAATATTAGCTTAACGTCAAAAATAAATGAAACAATGTAGAGTTTTCCATCAAGAGCTGGCACTGGACTTTTCCTTAGAGAGAAAATTGTCTCCATTGAGGGACAGAATAGCTTAGTGCTAAGAGTATAGACTCTGCAGCCAATCAGCCTAGGTTCAAATCCTAGCTGTATTGATCACCCATTACTTAACACCTTATTTTCCTCACTAGTATACATGAACAACGATAACAGGACACATCTCACAGAATTTTTAAAAGATTAAATGCACTAATATCAGTAACTAAATGCATTAACGCAGTTATATGGTATATAAATGCAAATATTTATTATTTAGAGAAATTGTCATAATCCAAGAGAAAATAATTGAGGAGAAGAAGTGGGAGGGAGAAGAGAGAACAAGAGAAATGGAAAAATGTTGTGTTCCTCATGATATGACCCCCTTCCCAATTGTTTCTATCCTCCAATCCCCTCACTCCCAATAGAATCTTCATCAAAATATATTAAACTCATGAGTGCTGGATATTCATAATTTTTAAAACTTAATTTTGTTTTAAAAAGCAAAGAAATTGCAGACTGTGTGGTACATAATGTAAAACGCTGGACTTCAAGAATCAGAAGAAGCCAAGAAAATTTAAGACTGGTGAATTAATAGAAATCTTGGGGCCAGTTTTGGATTTGGCAGGCTGTGAAACTGGAACAAAGAGGCTCTCAGATTACATTATCAGTACATACATTTTTCACAGTAACATAGGAAATGACCAGTATTGTCAGATCCTATTAAAAAACAAACTAATTTAAACCCTCAAATAATTTAATCAGTTAATGAAAAATATTTTTAAGTTATACATACCAGAGGCAGTTAATTGTTGACCCCTTTCTATTGTATAGAAATGATACTACTTGTATATCAAGCCAGGATTTGCATTTCCCAGTCTCCACCCCTTGCATCTAGGCATGGCCACATTATCTATTCTCACTAATAGATATGAACAGAAATGATGTATGGTGTTCATACAGTAAGGCTTTTAAGAACCAGTTGTACTTTCTTCATGCTCCTTTTCTCCTTCTGCCAAATGGATTCAAGATGACAAGGGCCTTAGGGAATGGAGAAGGCTTAAAATGTGAAGCTCCTGGGTTCTTGTACCACTGTGTGGAGGAGAGCTGGTTATCAGCTAGAAGCACCCACATTGAATTGTTAAATGAACACTAAAAACACTTTTGTTGCATTTGAGCCTTTATGCTTTTCAGAGTCAATTTATTATAGCAGCTGGAATTATGCTAACTATTATATCTATTTATTTTGGTGTGACAGCACAGTATGATGGCTAAGAACATAAATTCTAGCATTCAAATTCTGAATCTACCAGTTACTATCTAATTGACCCTGGACAAATTATTTCATCTTCCTAAGCTTCAGTTCTTTATCTTAAAAAATGGTGATATTAATGGTACCTGTTTTATTGTGCCAGCCTGGCTCAGTGTAAATGCTCAAATAAACTCAACCTTTATTAATATCTGCAATCAAGCTTATCTTTGTGGACCATGACAAACAAATAAACCAAATTTTCTCATACATATATAGAGGCATCCCACAAAATATGAATGAATTGCTTATAGTACTCTCCATCTGCCAAAATTTGACTTGTTCTTGACCAAGCTCTATTAGATGACCCTTGTGGAAAATTGCTTGTTTTTTTTTTTTGAGGTACCCGGCACCAGGGAT
>JAQZBX010099274.1:0-11491 GCA_029593785.1 Cabassous unicinctus
ACACCTCAAATTCATGGAAGTGGCTGCCTCTGAGAAGGAGGCTGAGTAACGAAATTGAAAGTAGCGGTGAGAGGGAATTTTAACTACATCCACAATGCTAATTTAAAAAAACAACAAACAAACATTAAGCTAAGATGATTCACTTCAGGCATAGTTAGGGGATGTGAAGTGTGGTTGGAATTGTTGTCTAAGAGCTTTCACAGAAGTTTGAGATCTCATCTTTGAACTCATAAGTTGTTCTTTAGAGTAACATACGGATTTTTGTGTCAGACCCCAGCTATGTCTCACTTTCCTTCTAACAACAATAAAACCTGTTTCAAATTGATTAAATAATTCGGAATACTTACCTCCTCTTTTCTCACATTAACATTATCCTCATGAATTAATTTCCTGTAGTGATAGAATTTTATCTTTGTGGTGTTCTGTAAAGAGTGGGACATACGAGGAGACTTTGGTAAAAAGAATAACTAGATGAATAAATGAATAAGCACTGTCGGCCGTTCCCTGTGCAACAGTTTGCGGGCGGTTTCATTTTGAAACGTTGTTTCTCGTGGTTGCCCATTTGACTTCTTCGCCTTCAGGGACTTGTTGAGAACAATCATTTTTTCCCCTTGGGGTCCCGTAAGGTCACTGGACATAAGATAGCTGTGAAATTTGACATTGTTCCAATTTAAATGCTTTACTCCAGCAAGTGCAAGACTGCGGTGGCTTCAGTGCGGGGATTGCCACGGCCAGGCCGGTTCTGAGACTCGCCAGCCCTCCAGGCTTCAAAGCCTGCCATCCTTGATCTCACTAAAGAATGTTTTTGAATTCTATGTCCATCTAGTGGTTGCCTGCAAAGATCTACTTGGCTTTTTCTTTCTTCCTTTTCTTTCACACTTGATCAGTGAGATTCTGTTTGTGATGGGGGTTTTGCCCCCCTTGGTCTTTAATTCTTTCACAGGTGGTTTCAAAGTGTCTATCCTTAGCCACTGCTTTCTATAAACAAGCAGGAATTCATGCGCCGCAGTTCCTGATGGCTTTCCTCACGGGGCAATTCTCCACTCACTTTGAAAATAGACTGTTTTGTGGACAGTAAAGTACAGTTCTTTTTCACAGATGAGATTAGAGGCTTGAGGGAGGCTGAAGGGAGGGGAGGTTTTCGGTTGTGTTTTTTAAATTGGAGTGCCTTTGTGCTATTACTCATTTTACACTCGGCTGTACCTTTGCTTAAGGGGGACGTGGCACCGAGTAGAAGGTGCTGGGAATTGGCTGATTTCCTCATCAATTCCAACAGCTCCCATATCCCAAGTGTAAGGTTAGGAGTTGAAAATGAGATGGCGACAGGGCCTAAAGTTGTTGCATATCCAAGGGACCAAATTATATAAATTCTAACTAAGAATTCTGATGTGCCAGAGGGGTCGCGAGGTCTGTCTTATCACCTCTTCTCCCTCCATGGACTGAAAAATTCTTCCCAGGTCTCAGTTCCTTTGATTTGAGGTTTTAGAAGGAATGGGATTCAATCCCTTATTTGTAGCAGTTGGTTTTTAGTGTTTTCACATAGGTTCTGAGAGTTGGGATGTTGATGGATTTATACTGCTCTCAATTCTGTAAAAATAAAATAAAATAAAATAAAATAAAATAAAATAAAATAAAATAGATGGAGGCCAAGTGTTATCACTTGGTTCCTAAGCCATCAAAAGTGTTAGGGCAGGGAAGTGGATGTGGCTCAAGTGATTAGGCTCCCGTCTGGCAAGCTGGCCACGCGGAAAGCTGGCCCACGCAGAAATGCTGACACGCGCGGAGAGCTGGTGCAGCAAGATGACACAACAAAAAGACACACAGAGGAGAGACAATAAGAGACGCAGCAGACCAGGGAGCTGCAGTGGTGCCAGAGATTAAGCCCCTCTCTCCACCCCAGAAGGTCCCAGGATCTGTTCCCGGTGCCACCTAAGGAGAAGACAAGCAGATGCAGAAGAACACAGAGCGCAGACAGTAAGTGCAAAAATAATGAAGGGGGAGAAATAAATCAAAACAAATCTTAACCAAAAAAAGTGTTAGAGCGTATATGTGTCTTGGGCCACCTTGGCCTCTAGGAAAATGGGTCACACTCTGAATTAATACATGAAAGCCACTGCCTTTAATTAAAACAACAAATAATTTTAGTATTTTTAAATATGTCCCCTTTATAAATGTAGCATACTGTTTTAGAGTCAATTTAGAAATTGTGTTCAGACAGCATCGCATGTAATAGCAAAAAATATATAGCTAACCAAAATGTCCGTCAATGGAGGACTAGCTAAATAAATGATAATATATTCATATTATGGAATATGTAGCAATTAATAAGAGTGAAAGTGATCTATATGAACTGACAAGGAACAAGTTTAAGAAATATTGTTGAGTGAAAAGAAGAAATAAGTTGCAAAATAGTATTACAGAAGTAATATGTACAAAATCCTATATAATTTTAATGGAATTGAGGAGGTGGTCTAAGGGGACTTTATGTTTTACAGCTTTACAAGCAGCATGGATTTATGTAATTCTTGTGTAATTAAAAAATAATTTTTAAAAGATTTCAAAAACCAAATAAAAAAGAACTAAAAAGGAAAACAATTAAACTACCTATAATCCACCACCTAGCCTCCTATGTGGTCTCTTGTTTATATAGATATATAATCTCTTTTAAAATTAAAAATCAGCCTCAACTATAGCTATAACATTAATATTTTTCTGTGTCATCAAACATTCTTCAGTAATAGTTTAGCGGCTGTGTGACATTTAGTTAAATGAGTTGTGGCATAATTTACTCAACTGATTCCTTATTATTGAAAAATAGGTTTCCAATAAGAGCCCTACACATTCACCTCCTTGACTTTGCTTTCAATTTCCTTATAAATTCCTTACAGTGATGTTGCTGGGTCATAGGGCATATGCAGTTTTACAGCTTTGAACATTGGTGTCCATTTTTAAATTCAGTTGAAAAGAGGGATGGAAGGAAAGAAAAAATTGCTGCTGCCGCTGCTGCTCCTGCTCCACACATAAGAGCCCAAGCAAACTACCATTTCATTGGTTGATAAATTCCCACCCACAATGTAAAGACTGGGCATTGTCTGTTTAGTCCCCCAACAATTAATCTTCCACCATCGACCTACACTGAAACCTTCACTTAGGAAGAATCACTAGGGATCCAGTACCTGTCTGCATCTCTCTCACTTGGGCCACTACTGAGACATGGTGCGAGCAGTTGCAGGAGTTTTTAAGAGCACCGAGGAATAACACGATCAAGAAAATAAGCTGCAAAAAAAGGTCAAGAGGAGGAATCATCCAGAATAAATGACAAGGAGGCAGCTTTCACCTCTTGAACTGCCCAGTTGTCAATTGGTCCGGCCTCTGCCCCACAGAACCTGGGTCTTTTGTATCCTGGACAAACTTTAGTTAAGTCACTCCCCCACTCAGAGATCTTTAGCCACTCATGGTCTTGGTGGTCATTCCAAACCCCTTCACCTAGCACTCATTTTTATGGCTTCTCCTGACCTCTCTCCATCCTTTTTGCCCCAGCATGAACCCTGCATCCCATCCAAACAGACCCACTTGCTATTTTCCAAACAAGCAGCATGTAATGTAGAAAGACCTTTGCACGTGGAGTCAGACAATCTGGATTTGTACCTTGGCCCTGCCATTTCCTTACTAGACCTGGGACAAAATACTTTATCTTGACAAGCCTCAGTTTCCTCTTCTGTAAAATAGGAATATTGAAGCCTGATTGGCTGTATTATTAAGGATATTTTAAATTAGACAATAGTATGTAAAAGAAGTTAGCAGAGTGTGTAGTGTTTGACAGATAACACAAATGTCCTGTTACCCTGGCCTCTAAAGCCTTTGCTGCCATCCGTTCTCTTTCTGGAAAAGTCCTCTTTCATCTGAATCCTAATCATTTAACAAAAGAAACTCATGTTTTACCTCCCCGCACCCCCCACCCCTTGAAAGCCTTCCCAGGCAAATGCTTAGGACTCCCTGACTAGACTGTTTATTTGGCATTTGTCTGTACTACCTGGTTTGGGTCATACTTTTTACTCTGTATTTGTTTTCTCCAGGAAGCCTGTCAAAGGACCAAAATCATATCTCCTACCTCTTTCCCCCTACCTTCTCCCCCTCTGCATTAAAAGTGTTCTACACACAATAGTTTAAAAGCAGTCATCAATTATTAAGAAGTGTCCTAACTCAACAACATCACTTCCTGAATACCTAAAACCAAATCCAACTCCTAATATTTTACTGGACCAATCAATGCTAAATAAGTATTTCCTGACTGACCTTTTTCACTCCCCCTGTGGACCATGACCTGAATGTATCAGTAGGTCAATGTCAGTCCTAAATGGGTTCTCTCCAGAGGCAGTTTTTGGGGAGCCCTGATACCGATTTTGCCCCAACAATAGTCATAATTAATGTGTAACACTTTCTAGCTTACATTAGCCTATAAAGTCAATAAAACAGGTATTATTATTATCATCCCTATTTCTAGGAGGCCCAGAGAGGTCAAGTGATTGCAACGCTCTTGCTGTTGGCCTCACATCATAAAGCCTTCTTCCTATTTAACTGTTAATGAACACTAGTCCCTCTCTAAAGTAATATGATTGCTGATTTGAGGTCCTTTCCTAAGAAAATGCTGGTGTTCTTGGCTGTAGTTACCTCCTAAAGAAACCTCGTCAGTGTTTGTGGAGGTATGAAAAGAAATGGACCTGACATGCCAGTTCTCAGGGAAATGCTCCAGGTGAGAAACATGTATAAATTATTTCCTTGGGGCCCACAGTGAAAGCCGGGTCTCTGGTGGGAAGGTGTCTTTTCCCTTGTACCTGAATTAATTATGACCCAGAGCAGCCCTCTTGAAAAATGGTTCCCCCACTGCACTTAAGTGACCTTCTGGCCCCATGCCTCAAGGCTCAGGGGTCTGCTTCAAGGCCGTGGCTCTGGCTCTCCAGTTCTTCCCCCGTAGTCACCCTCCATGAACTAGAGTCCTTCCAGCAAAGGCCATGACTCTTGAACCACAGCTCAGGGAGTATGAACTATACACAATAAAAGAGAATCATAGGTGATCCCGACTAGAAGAGATTCCAAGGGCCATCCTATCCCCACGGGGCCCTCCAGTAGACCAGCAGACCTTCACCATTTCATCCTCTGACAGCTCAGTAGACATTCTTCAAATTTAGGGATGGTATGAATCACAGCTCACCTGTGATCCAAGACAGAGCCATGTCCTTCAACTACCTTGGTCACTGAGTAAGCACCAGCCTTTCTGTCCAGGGTGCAGGCCTACCCTTTAGCCCAGTAAAAACTCCTGGAAACTACATGGTTCTTGATTTAGCTATTACTCTAGACTCAGTTGCTAACATTTGCTTAAACTCATCTCTGTTTTTCTCACCCGCTTGGGCACTTAGGTCAATTTTGCTGAGTTGCTTCCAAATTCATTCAATACACATTTATTGAGAACTATTTCCTAGGTACCCTATGAGGCATGGGGGCGGGGATAAAAGGGTGGGATATAGAATCTTTTCCTTTTCACTCAACCCAGTTTCCACTGAAAGCCCCATTTTCTCACACCCAACAAGCCTCATATCAGCAACAAACCTCAAATTGCACAGAGCTGGTTCACATTTGCAACCTCATTGTTTTTTCTGAAACAAACATTAGCATAAAACATTAAGGCAGCAACAACTTAATTAAACTCTAATTACTCTGGGCCAAAAATGGGAGTTTGATCTCAGTTCACAGACTATTTTGGTGGCTTATCACCCATAACCCCAGGCATAATGTGCCTTAATCCTTACCAAGTCCCCAGCTTCCCCACTGCATTTGGCGAAACCCTGTCCACTTTCACACTGTTATTACTGCTCATTTTCCCACACCCACCATTCTGTCTCAGCCACTAAGAGTTTAAACATCTCTCTTCCAAAGATCTTCACCTTGGAACATTTCCCCATATGTGGCAGTTTGAAATTATTTTATGAATCCTAAAAAGAGAAAGATGACTTTTGTGGGCTGGTTCACTCCTGTGGGTGTGAGACCTTTTTTCAATTGGATTACCTCAGTGAGGTGTGACTCAGGTTGAGTCTCTGCTCCCTTGCTGGGTCTGATAAAAAAGACACACCGGAAAAGAGAGCTCTGCCATGTTTGATCCTACCATGTGACACAAAGGCTCAAGCAGCTGAGGCCTGGGGGAGAGATGAGCCTTTTGCCTGATAGCTTGCAGCTGAAACCGGGAAGAAAGCAGCACAGCCAAGCCAGAGAAAAGAGGCCCGGTAAGAGACAAGCCCTATGCCTGGTTGCTTTCAGCTGAGCTCCAGGAGATGGTATAGCCCAGAGAAGAAGACAGACCAGGCAGAGATCGCCCGCCATCTTGTTTCAGCACGTGGCATCTGACCTGGGTGAGAAAGCATTTCTGATGGTGCCTTGAGTTGGACTTTTCACTTCCTCAGAACTGTAAGCTTTTACCCCAAATAAATACCCTTTATAAAAGCCAACACATTTCTGGTACTTTGCTTCGGCAGCCCTTTGGCAAACTAAAATACCTTATTTCTCAACAGCACCCCCTCCTCCCTGGCTGTTCTATAGCAGAACACCAACTCAGTCAAATGAAATAAACAAATATTTACAGAGAGAGAAAGGAGGGAAGGATGGGGAGGAAGACAGCTGTGATTACTGACCCTTTCTGCCCCAGCTTTCCCTCACTAAGACCATCTTTGGGAACAAATCTATAATGGCACCTAAGAAGATAAAAGTCTTATTTCTTATGCTTCCTATAGACCAGCAATGAACAGTTGGAATTTGAAATTTGAAAAAAAAAAGATGCCATTTAAGAGTCATGTTTCTGCCCATGGTGTGACTCAGGTGAACACCTTAGCTTGGTTATCAGCAGTTGCATTTTGACTACATCCTTTAGCTAGAAATCCTGGGGTTACTGAGACCTTTCCTGCAGTGGTGCAGATATAAACACTGTCCTTTGTTTCTAACCATCCCTGGATTCCCCTTAGGTATTATTTGTCCTCTTCCCCTCTGCCCCTCCACTGAGCCTCTTTCATTTGGGAAGCCAAATTTTCCTCGGAGGCTTCCACACCTCATTTTCAAACTTTCCTGACTCTCTTGCATCTAGCTGACTGCTGAACTTTGAGCTGATGCTTCCAAAGACACCTTTAATCTACAGCAAGTCTTACTGCCTGTATATCCTTTCCTTTGTTTTGTTTCCCAGCTATTGTTCAGCATCTCTGTTCTTCATTCTTAAAAAAAAAATAAAATAATTTGTGGTAGCATGTATATAATGCAAATTTTCCCATTTTAATCATTTTTAAGTGTTCTTCATTCCTCTTTACCTCCATTCCTTCCCCCACTCTACCCCAGTGCACAGTTCAATCCTTCATGTATTTATCATGGAAAACTCTGGTTTAAATCATTTTCTCTGAAACAAATATTTCCATATCTGAACCCTACATTTGTCATATGGTTTTTCCGACTTTGCAGCTGAGGAACTCTCAATTTCATATTTATTTTGGGAAATGAAGTTTTCCCCAGATGGTCTTTACAAAGCACCAAAGCAAGGTCAGGGTTTGTGTGTGCCTTCAAAGGTTCTGGGCAGAGGTTAGAGTACTCATGTTTTCTTGGTCCCATCAGCAGTTGCCTAGTTAGTGCACCTGATAATGGAAAGCAACCTGAATCTTTCTTAGCTAAAAACACACCAGAGTCTGAGGGAGATGTTGAACCATAAACTGATATCCCCAGGGAAGGAGAAACCTGCCGAGTTGCTCAAACAATTTCAAACCAAAGCCCTCAGAATACTTCCACAGGGAAAGGAAAAGAGTGTGAAAATTACAAAGATGATGAACCAGGTGGGCCGGCAAAAGTTTCTTAGCCATTCTTAGCCATAGAAGGGGACCGGGGCAGTCCCATATCTCTACTGGGAAACATATTTCCCCTTTTAAATCAGTAAAGAAAAAAAAAAAACCAACAACATAGCCCCAAATAGAGAATGTTTTCTTTTGTAACTGGAAGAAAACATCGCTGATGGCTTTAACAGCTGCCTGCCAACATGGCCTGAGAAGCAGGCGGGCTCAAACATTTTTTGAGATCCACACATGTACAGACATACGGTATATTAGGTCAAATTATAAATCCAGGAATAAAAGAGCAAATAAACAAGTTTCGGCTTTCCCTAGACTTCTGAGTTCAACACCAACTAATTTAGACTCTGCAGCAGAGAAAGCTGGATGCCAAGAAGGTAGGTCTCCCAGGAGTTTAAGTCACAGCCTCCCTCTGGTAGGAGAAGAAGGTGCTGTTGTAGATTAACTGGCTGGTGGCTGGCCAGGTCCAGGCTGCCGGGCCCTGCCTAGCCGAGGCCTCCTTGTGTCTCAGCCCAGCAGACTCTGAGGGTGTGTGGCAAGTTAACTTTTAGGCCTGCCATTGACTTGATCTTTGACCCCAGTAAATCATTTAATATGCCATGTGCCTCTGCCCATATGTTAATGTTTGGTGTAATTCGGATGAGAATTCCAGCAAGTCTGGGTGTGCCATGCATTAGGACGAAATCTTTCCCTCTGGAGCTTCTAGAAGGAACTTTTTGGACAGCTGCACCGCAGAGAGCTGAAGTATCTGGACAAACCAAATTGAAATGCCTTCAGCTGGTGGGAGCAGCATCGCCCTAACTGTGGCTGAGAAGTACAGGAACTACTTTGGTTATCAAAACCAACACGAAGGTTTTGTGATAGTTTGCCTTAGGGCAAGAAACTCACTGAGGTATGTAGTGGGAGGAAGAGCGCCGGCTTCTTCTAACTGCATCACTGTTCTAGTTCCCTGGCCCTAAGCACGTCACTGGGGCTAGGGCTGTTCAGACGTGAGTTGGTCATGAAGTCAACGAAATGAATTGGGACTGTTTTTTTTAACGAAATAAAGTTGAGTAGAATAGAAAAGATGATGGCTTAGCCCACAATAAGGGTAAATGTTGTGTGTGTGTGTGTGTGTTTCCTGGGGCGTGATGAACAATACATTTCTTATTGTGGGTAAAAAACAAAAACATTTTCAAGCCTCTAGCTTAGACCAGAGGATTTCAATTCCTTCATCTGTTGAAGGGAAATAATTCTTTTTATACATATACGTATATAAGCACATACACACACACACGTAAAATGAACACCCATTGTGTGTCAGGCACTGTGGTATATGGGGTTTCCAGGCATATCAGGCACATAAGGTTTTTAGGAATGACAAGGTCCTGTCCCCATGAAGCTTCTGCTAGTGGGGGATTCAGTCATAAAATAATTACATAGTTATTTAACTACATTTGTGATAATGGCTACAAAGAGACTTACAAGGTGTGAAGGTGGTGTGTAACAAGTGCTCCTAACCTGGGCTGTGAAAGCAGAGCCGCCTCCCTGAGGAGGAGCCATAGGAGGCATAGAGTGAAGTAGGCAAAGAATTGGGTGGGCGGGTGGGGGTGGCTGAGGAAGAATTCCAGGCGGAAGAACTGGCAAGCCTGAGGAAACCTGAAGAGGGAACAAAGATTTCTGTGAAGACTAAATGAGATGACTATGGAAAATACTTTGTAAACTTTAGATTTTTACTCAAATGTGACATATTATTTAAGACAACGAATATAAACTGCCTTAAAGATGAGTTTCGATTCCTTTCGGTATCTATTTAATGAGTATTTGAGCTCTGCTCAGTGCCAGTTACTGCTCTAGGTGCTGGGGATACAGCAGTAAATCGGACAGGACCCCTGCCCTCGAAAGGACCCCTTTCGGAGAGGGAGACAGGCAATAAGTACATAAAACCGTAATTTCAGAGAGTGGTAAATACTATGGTGAAAAATACAGTAGGGCAGAGGAATAGAGAATGCTAGAGGTAGGGGAGGTGGCTTAGACAGAAAGGCAGGGCTCTGAGGGGGTGACACTCCAGACCAGAATAAAATAAGATCTGCCATTTTCTGAAGGTGTGACCTGGCTACATCGCCTACATTTGAAGACTCAGTTTCCTTATCTGTTACATGGGGATACTTATTATACCCACCTCACAGGACTTCCCTGAAGATTAAATGAGGTCACTGATGTGGAGTCTCCAGTCATGGAATGAATAGGCACTAAACAAATGCTAAATAATTGAGTGTCTACTGATCTGTCATCCAAGGTATTAGAAATATATGTTTAGAAGGAAATAGAAAGACAAGAAACAGAAAGTAGGCCTTCTATTTCTAGACTGAGCTAGACAAATCCCTCCAAGGAGAGAGTATTGATTTTCAACTCTTGTGTCAGTTGAATCCTCTGGGTAGCAGACGCTGAGACAATTAGATGTACAAGCAGTTTGGGTTGGGGGGCTGGGGGAGATAATGCCTATGAAAAAGAAAAGGGGAGGAAGCAGAAAAAGCCTCAGACTATGATGCAGATCTGACAGTCTCAGCTAACCCTACAGGGAGCCCTGGAGAAGACTGCCTGTTAGAGGAGTCCTATCCGGGGCAGAAGTGGCCAGGTTCTAGTACCCTACTATGCTCAGTCTCTAGAGAGGGCTGCCCATGACGAACATGGGCTCAGCTCAAAAGGACAGCTAAATAATGAGTTATTTTTTGAGGGAGAGCTGAGGGGCGACCTCCATGGCTGCCAGAAACTCCCAGCCTCACACTGGGAATCCTAAAGAGTTCTTTCCATTAAGGCCACAAACTTCCTTGGAAGCAGAGGAAAATGGGATTTATTCTGGCATGGGGAACACTACAAAAAGACAAAACACTCAGAGGACCAGAGAATCCTATCCCTGATTTTATAATAGTCTGTATCTGTTAGGATGTCTTTGGCCAAAAGTTAGAGAAAAGCCAACTCAAAATGGCTTGAATGATACAGAAGAACATTTATAATCTCATATAAGAAGAAGTTTGGAAGAGGGATGGTGCCAGGGCTATTTAATTAATTAATTAATTTTAAAGATTTATTTATCCCCCCCTACCCCGCCATTATTTTGCGCTGTCTGCCCTGTGTGTTATTCTGTGTCTGCTTGTCTTCTCTTTAGGCAGCACCAGGAACCGATCCTGGGACCTTCCAGAATGGGGAGAGGCTGCTCAATTTCTTGCACCACCTCAGCTCCCTGGTCTGCTGCATTTCTTATTGTCTCTCCTCTGTGTCTCTTTTTGTTGCATCATCCTGCTGCTCCAGCTCTCCGTGTGGGCCAGCACTCCTGCGCAGGCCAGCTCGCCACGCGGGCCAGCTTGCTTTTCACCAGGAGGCCCCGGGAATCAAACCCTGGATCTCCTATATGGTAGATGGGAGCCCAATCACTTGAGCCACATCCACTTCCCAAGGGCTGTTTAATTTAGAATTCAATAATATCATCAATGACCTATTATCAAACTATCTTTTAACATCCTCAATATGTCACCATTGTCCTCCATTATCACCCTTCATGGTTCCAAGATTGATACTGCAGTTCCAGGCATCTCATGTGGACAAGGTAAGATCTAGCAGAAGAAGATGGTCCCTATCTT
>JAQZBX010099275.1:0-11493 GCA_029593785.1 Cabassous unicinctus
GGAAATGTCAAAATTCATATGCTCATAGCATTGACAACAGGGGGAATATCAGGAGCTCAATGACCCTGGTAAATATTATGGGAATCCCAGAAAGACCTGTGTCCACTGGCTGACAAAAATAGAAGTTAGGATATGAGAGTGCACCAGGCAGTAAAATCTGTATGCAGAACACCAGAGTAGAAAGAGAAAACCTCAAGAGGTACAGATGTTGAAAAAGATGAATACTGCTTCAATCCCAAAAGAGAATGGATTTTTATCAGAACCCAAATTAAAACCATCATCACAGGTTCTGGATCTGCAAAAGAAGGACATGGAGAAAGGTATGCTTAGCCTTAATTAGTGCATTTCTTCTCCACCAAAGCTGATGAAGGAATATGTGAATCCACATTATTAGTTCTTCATAGGGGACTAACCAGCAGAAAGTCTGTTTTCTTCTATGGTACTAACAATTTCCCTAACTGGGCACACTCAGTGAGCTGTTTGTCCTTCACATAGTCATATGCATGTTCCTTATGCTCTGTGGCTCCCTCTGCTCTGTGTAAGGAAGGCCTCCCTCCATCTGTCCAGAAGGCTGGGGAGGGGGAAGGGGAGTGAACATGGAGGGCAAGATGTTTCCTTGAATGCCCTAAAGGAATGTGGAATGCTGGAGACTGTTCCAATAGTGTGTTGGCCATGCTTTTTGCAGACTTCTTTCCCCATTTATGTCATGAACCCAACAGATTCAGTTACCCTGAACTTTCATCTCTTTGCTTAGGGACTTACAGTAAGCATGACTATAGGAAAGAACTCAGAAAGGTTTGGTTTTCCAACATGTAATCATAAAATATTTAAAAAATAATGGAAAGCTGAAAGAATTTTACAGTTGATACTTATTGCCCACAATATTCTACCCTTAACATTTGAAAGTACTTCTTTTATTAATACCCCATTTATAAATTGAAACAACTTATTTTTATCCATTTCAAGCAAAGTTGCAGACATCAGTAAAATTTACCTAAATAATTCAGAATGAGTGTCTGTAGAGTTCAATATTTTTAGTATAGTGATTTTTACTTAATCTTTACATACAATGAAATATACATATCTTCAGTGATGAGTTTTAACAATATATACCCTATTCAACCAAACCCCTATCAAGTTATAGAATATAAACCTTTACTCCATAAAGGTTATGGAATAAATGTTGATATACTCTCATGTCAACCCCCACCTAGTAAATCCAACTTCTATTTCTACAAAGGCAACCAGTGTTTTGATTGTTTTCCACCACAGATAAGTTTTTCCTGTTTTAAGTAGTTCATATCTATCAAATCACATTTTATCAACTCTGTTGGGTAAGGCTTCTTTCACTCTTCAGGATAAGAATGTTGTATATAGCAGTAGTTAATTCTTTTTAATATTTTGTAAATTTCAATTGTATGAATTATCACCCATTGATTATATATTCTCCTATTGATGGAAATCTGGACTGGTTCTATTTTGGGCCTATTATGAGTAAATATGCTATGATCATACTTTTAGATATCATTTCATAGGATTCTTGAGATAAATGCCATCATTTACTTGATGTGTAAGGACCAGAGGAGGAAACTTCCACAATTCATCCCAGCAGATTCAAGAATATCTCTGATATCAGTGATTTGTGCTCTGCCAAAGTCCTACTTCTGGCCAGATACTAGAAGTATTCAGGATTTTTAGACTTTGTCACCCTATCTCCACTGGTTCTCCATATGTCCTTTACAATATAGAGATTATAGACCAAACTCCTGTGAGATGGAGAAAGCAGACTACATTTTCTGTTTCATCTTTAGCCTTGGCTTAGGATCTGAACAGGCTCATGAGTAGAACCAGATAAAATTTCTGACTTGCTTTGTGAACATTGACTCATCCTTTCCTCTATGAGCCTCAGTTACTTTCTGTGTAAATAAAGGGATTAACTCCATTGTCTGATCCTCATCTGGGCCTGAGAGACTGGGACAGGAACTGCACCCAAAGATTCAAGGGTATGATGGTTTTAATGATGCTGGGATGTCCTCTCTCTGCTCTGTTTTCTGTAGTCACCAGTGTAGACTCTGGAAGGCACAGAGTCACCCCTCTTTGCAAGTGCCAGACAGGATCCTGTATATGCCTTCCCACTAGTGCCAGCTCCAAAGATCCCATGATGGTCAGGGAGGAACCACATGCTTGACCAGTAGCTCACTTAATCTGTGGTGACCTGGAGACTTTCCTCTGAAGCCCTGCTCCACCTCACCCACTTTTTGTCAGAAATGGCTCCCAGAGCACATGTAGGATTGGGGTCCTGTCCCAGTGTTGTCCCTTGGAGCCTAAGGAGAATAAGCAATTGTGTGTATGTGTAAGTAAATTTATGTTTAGGTGTGTGTGCACAGAGATCCTTTTATTGCTATCAGCTCTCATTTATGAAGTACTCACAGAGTTCTAGGCATGATCATGGGCCTTTGTACACAGCTTTTCCTTAGTAATGACATCAGTACATATATCTGAGTAGACCCAATGGCCTGGAGAGCCTGTTCTGCCTCTTCCCTGTCCCTCACCTGCATGGAGAAGCTGCAGAGAAGCTCCCAGGATGAGGAGGTCCAGAGCAGCCACTTCAGGAAGGTTGTGTTGCTGAGACACCAGAATAAAAATCTGTCACCATTGTTGAGTTGCTCCTGAGCCCTTCCCATGGAATAGTAAGGAGTTGGAGGGCAGAGCCAGGTGCCCTATCAACTTCCTGGTTGGGATTAATGTGATGCTCCCTCATCTCTGCCCCCTTCCCAGGTCTTCACTTCCAATTAGGCATGGCTGGGAAGAATCAAACCTGGGCCCTAAAGCCTGACTGCCATCCCAGTGCTCTTTCCCCCACAATGCACTGCTCCTGAAGCCCTGAGCTGGGCCTGGACATGTGATGAGCAGCCAACAGTGCTGTTGGAGGGGGACTCTAAAACTTCCCCATCATTTTAGCATTTTCTTTGTGAATATCTCTGAGATTTCTAAGTATAATTCCTGGCTTAAGAAGTTCCATTCAAAGAAAGCTCCCGTGTTGTGGATTTGAGTGATAGACAGTGGGAATCCCCATGCTTAAGGAAGGTGGGACTTCAGCTCTCTTCTTCTCTGAGCCAGGATGGAAAGGGTTAGAAGAGGTGCATGGAAAACAGTATGACTAAGGTACAGAGAAAGTGCTGGAGAACAGTGGAGGTGATGCAGGAAAGGAAATGTGAGTTCAGTCAGGGACCCTGAAAACCAAGTTGAAGATTTGAGAGCTTAATGTGTTTTAGAGAGTTAAGGAATCAAGAGTTTAATGTGTTTTAGAGAATTGAGAAATGAGGAGTTTAAGGTGTTTTAGAGTTAGACAAGTATTGATGGACCTTAAAAGCTGATTGAGACTGGGAGAGTCAGAGTCAGAGCTGGGCCTGTGAACAGGTCTTTAGCAGCAGGCTCAGTGTTCAGGGTGCACTGAAAGTTGAGATTTTGAGTAAATGAGCCAACCATAGAATCTCCATGTTATTCCATGTGTGAAGACCTCAGGAGACACTCATCTCAGGAATCCAGCACTTGTCAGAGCTCTGGAAAACACTTTTGATATTAAATGAAGTTTAAAACACAAAAAGTAGGTCCTGTTCCAAACAAGATGGTGAACTAGCAGCACCTGCTGGCTTTGTCCCATTAAATCTGTCCCTGAAAAAGCTGCAGAGGAAAACATGACATCCAGGAACAGGCAAACCCCTATCATGGCAAACCTCTGGGAGAAGGGAACATTTCTTTGGCCTGGGGTGTGCATGTATGTATATCCACATGTGCATTTGTGTTTGTGTGTAGTGGAGAAGGTGAGAAACTAGCTGCAGCTTGGTGCCCAGGCTGCCTCCCACACCTGTGAGAGCAAGGCTGAAGAGAAGTGCTTTCAGTTCTGCACTGGGCTCTCCTCACTCATTGCATTCTGAAAAGCTTTGCCTACCTGCCCTAACACCAGGAATCAGGGGCAAAGCTCAGGTCTTTTAAGTAGTGTCAACAGGAGCAAAGTCAGGGCTGCACAAAAGCCCTGCTGGGTGAGGAGCAGGGACAAAAAGTAGGGAATGATGTGCCCAGGCAATCACATACCCTCCTTTCTTCAAGGCCCCACAACCAGTGGATTCCAGTCTGATCCCAATGCTGCATGTTCCTGGAGGCTTGAAAGTGAAGCACTGACATGAAGATTTCCTTGGAGCTTAAGACTCCACAGGTGAGTGTCCATAGGGTCTGGGCTGCTGAAGCCTCCCTGCCCAAAGGCTACTCCCTCACCTCCCCTTCCCTTTCCTTTTTTTTTTTTTTTTTGCGGACAAGAAGTTTATTGGGAAGCTCTCCCAATGGAGGGGTTCTGAAGAGAGACTTCAGCTCACCCGTGGAATGTGGTGGATATGAATTTATACCATACATCAATAGGCAGGGAAACTGAGTACAGCCTGGTGCCAAATGGCCAGAGGGGAGTGGGTTAGGAGGTCTTAGAATGTGGGAGGGGTGATGGCCTTGATCTGCTTCATTTTGTTTATTCTTGGGAGGGGATGAGCTGCCCCTAGGCTGTGGCTTGTTTAGTCAGGTTAGGTGGGTTATGACTGGAGGCTGCCTTCCCTCAACCTATGCCACTGTGGCATTGATTCACTGTCCTATGACCTGTCAATCATTGCAACCCTCCCCTTTCTTGAACTCACTAGTGCCTGGCATCAGTCAGTGTCTGGCATCCATCCCCTCCCAACTTTCTACTGGGTAAATTAATTCTGGGGCCATGAGGCAACTGAGCAGCACAACTCTCTTAAAGAGAAACAACTGGACATTATATGACCTGGGAAGCAGAAGTCTAAGAATAGGTAGATCAGAATTTTAAAATAGAAATATATAATGATAACAAAGAAAACAAGAGCAAATATTCACCATGTGAAATGAAAAAAATATGAAAATAATAAAGTTGAAATATTAGTAATAAAAATATATTATTATTGGTAGTAGCTGTTGTGATTCAGTTCTTATAGATCATTGAGGTTAATAATGAATAAATATTTTTAAAATATATTTTGCTCAATGTACTTTTTCATGTACATATACATCCTTTTTGTCTGTTTTCCTGTCTATATGTGTCTCTGAAAGAAAAATCAGAGTATTCAGAATATGGCATTTTACTTGGGACACCAAAGTTTTACTGCAGCAAAGGAAGCCAGAATGGAAGTAGCTTTGGAGATCTAGAGATGGAAAAGGATTTTTATAGACATAGAAAGCAAATTTGTTTGAATTCTACTGATTAAACCAGGGTTTGTACATCTTACAGGGAAGCTTTAGGTCAGGAGAGCTTCATTTTTTTATTGAACCAAAGGAAATGAACTAGGGGTTTGATTGTATCCCTGGGTTAATTGCCTTGGTGGGGATTTAAAATTTCAAGATAATGAGGAAACTTAAGAGGGCACTTTTGGAGGGGCTTTAAGGGACCCCAGGGGTTTCTCTATACAGTTTTATCACATATATAACTCTATATCTTTACTTTCATAGATTAAAAATTAACAACAGCAATTGCAGAAAAACAGTTAGAAAAAATCTATGAAATGAGGCTCTTTTCTGCTTATGTGAATGTGTTTGCAAGGGACAAGGGGAAGTTTCCTGCAGTATTGTTGCAGATACAAATCAGTATCTTTAATCAAACCACCTACTCTGTATGATTTCACTCTGTACTATTTTCATTCTTTGTTTCTTTTAAATTGTAATAAAATTATCCATGCCAAGAGTATAAAAATAATTTATAATGTTTTTTTGTGACAAATAGCAAAATTCCTTTACTAGCCTCAGCCCCCATTCCTCCTTCTGCAGAATTTCCCACTTCTAACTTCAATGGCTGATTATTGTGGGTACATATTTCTGTTTGTAAACACATACATGTCTCTCTTTTTCATCCATCCTACACCCCACCATATATGAGAACCTTCATCTACCCTCATCTTTCCAAAAATAGATGTTCTAGGTTAATTTTCTGAGATCAAGCAAATACTACCATTTTTGTTGTATTCTTAAACTAGTTTTTACCTTTATAGAGCCTCCCCTCAGTTGTGTGATGATCCCTGGTTTTCTTTCCATGTTGAGGAGTGGGAACCTAGAGATGACAGGAACCTTTGAATGTGTGAAGACTCCAGTGTGGCCATCACTCTGGTGTGCTCTGTCCAGGCTTGTCCTTGATGGTCTTGTGATATCAGTTAAATTAGGTCTAGAGAAACTGAGGCAACACTCAGACATCTTTTAAAGTATGTGTCCTCTGTTATCTACAATAATACAAGCCTAAGATTTAAGTAATAGTACATTTTAGGAGTGATATCCTTGTTATTTAAGTTAACTCTTTACAACTGTATAGCATATTACAGAGGAATTTGAAAATCACAGGAACTCCATTTAACAAGCTATATGAATTTAAGAGAATGAATAATTGAAAATGGAATTTCAGACATTATAAAAGGTGTTGTAAAGTAAGATATTTAAGATTGTGATCTGGAGGAAGATGGACTTGCATTCCAGTCCTCTTACTTGTATATAGCTCCTGAAAAATTTTGCCTATATATTCAATTATTAAACACCTGATAGGGCTTTTCATGGGGAGAAATTAAATAAAATAAATATGAGACTTCCAGTTAAACATGTAACACTGTACTTGGCATAGGAGAAAACTTCAGTAAACAAATATGAGCTGACATGACACAAATACAAGTAGAAAATATATCAGAAATTGAGTATATTATTTGGGGAATTCAAAATTAACCTTTAATAAAAGCAAATGATTGATAATCACAAAAATAAGGGTATTAATTATGTCTGGATATGAGGGAAGGGGATATGAGTGTGGTGCATGCAGAATGTCTCAAAGTTACTGATTTTGTTCTATTTCTATGAGTTGGTTAATGAACTGCCCTTTGTTTTATAATTATTCTATATCTTGGAAAATTATTTTATATATTCCCTTGAAATGTGGCTAATGCAACTGAGAAATGATTTTAAGATTATATTTAATTGAAATTATCAAACTATACTAACTAGTGGTCAATATCACCATAATCCCAAAGCCAGATAAAGTTACTATGAAAAAATAAAGTTACAGACTCATTTCCCTAATGAATATAGATGCAAAAATCCTCAAAAAAAATGTAATCATCAAAACCAATAGAACATTAAAAGAAATATACATTATGATCAAGAGGGTTTTATCCTAGGTATGCAAGGGTAGTTCAATATAAGAAAATAAATCAGTGTAATACAACACATTAATAAATTGAAGAAGGTAAATAACTTGATCATCTTGATGCAGAAAAGACTTTTGACAAAATACAGCAGCCTTACTTTTTTAGTCAAAAATTTTATTGAAGTATATAATTTTTAAATGAACATTCATAAACAATAAGTGTAGAGTAAAAGATGTGTACTTACAAAACAAACATGCATATCATCATATAGGGCTCCCATATATCACCCCACCACCAACAGCTTGCAATGCTGTGAAACATTTGTTTAAAAAGTATGAAAGAGCATTGTCAAAATATTATTACTGACTATGGACCATATCTTAAATTGGTGTATTTTCCCCCAAACCAAGTGATTAACATCCTGTATTAGTGTTATATATTATAGTTCACATTTGTTCTGTTAACCACAGTCCATCTCCCACCCCAAGATTCATAGTGTTATATTGTCCCATTCTTTGTGAAATCCTTTCAAAGTGTACACCCAGTGCCTTTAATTTTCATCACAAAGTTGTGCTGTCATAATCTTGGTCAATTTTATAACATTTTCAATTCTACAAAAGGAAAAATACCATATTCCTTTATCCCCCCATTCTTGTCCCTTAGAATTGATATATTTTCTTTGACATTGCTGTGAAAATATTACAATATTACTGTTAACGATCATTCATAATTTACATTTGTTGTAATATTCCTGTGTATCACCATATTCTTAACATTTTGTAAGTGAACATACTTATATTTATACTATTAACCACAATCTTCATCCATGACCAAAATAACCATGTTACAGTCCTAGGTTATTCTCCAGCTAGCTTTCAATTGACATTTACATCCATAGGCTACTCCTTTCAACAACATTATAAATCAGCAATGTTAGTTATACACTCTATAATGTGTTACCATCAACTCAATTAGTTTCCACACTCTTACAATAGACCTTATTAAAAATTCTGCACACAAAAAGCATCAGTTCCCAATCTCAATACACATTCTATTTCCTAGTAACCTATACTCTAGAGTTTACCTCTGTGAGTTTACTCATCCATTTATTTCATGTTAGTGGGACCATACAATATTTGTCCTTTTGTGTTTGGCTTATTTCACTTACTGTATTCTCCTCAAGCTTCATCCATGTTTTAACAGGCATCCTGATTTCATTTCTTCTTAAAACTGAAAAGTATTCCATTGTATGTATATATCACATTTTGTTTATTCATTCATCAGTTGGTGGACACTTGGGCTGTTTCAAGAATTTAGAAATTGTGAATAATGCTTCTATGAACATCAGTGTGCAAATATCAGTTTAGGTCCTTACTTTGCATTATTCTGAATATATTCTTAGTAACAGGATTGCTTGATCATATTGCAGTTTTGTATTTAGCTTCTCAATGTACTACCTACCTGTCTTCCACAAAGGCTACACCATTATACATCCCCACCAATAGTGAATGAGTATTCCAATTTCTCTACATCCTCTCCAGCATGTGTAGTTTTCTGCTTTTATATAATGGCCATTCTATAAGGCATGAAATGGTACCACATTGTAGTTTTGATCAGTATCTCCCTAAAAGCTAGGAATGTTTAACACTTTTCATGTAATTTTTGGTTATTTATATTTCCTCCTTTGAAAAAATGTTCAAGTATTTTGCCCATTTTTAAATTGAGTTGTTTGTCTTTTTGTCATTGAGTTGTGTGATTTCCTTATGTAATCATTTAAACTCTTAAAGACCAAACTCTTAAATGATAGGTGGTTTCCAAATATATTCTCTGTTTGTGTAGGCTGTATTTTCACCTTCTTTACCAGGTCTTTTGAAGAACAAAAGTGCTTAATTTTGAGGAGGTCCCACTTATTTATTTTCTTCTTCCATTACTTGTACTTTGGGTGTAAAGTTTAAGAAACCATAACCTACCACAAGATTTTGAAGATGTTTCCTCATATTTTCTTATTGGAGTTTTATGTTTCTCACTTTTATATTTAGGTCCTTGATACATTTTGAGTTAATTTTTGTATAAGGTGTGAAATAGGGGCCCTCTTTATTTCTTTTGGATATGGATATCCAGTTTTCCCAGTACAATTTACTGGATAGATTGTTGTGGCCCCACTGGTGGGGAGGTTCTTGAAAGTCTTTTCAACAATCAGTTGACCATAGATGTGAGGGTCTATTTCAGAGTTCTGAATTTGGTTCAATTGGTCAATATGTATATCTTTATGCCAGTACCATGTTGGTTTTACCACTGTACCTAAGTAAAATGATTTAAAGTCAGGAAGTGAGAGTCCTCTACCTTTGTTCTTTTTAAAGACATTTTTGGCTTTTTGGGGCTCCTTACTTTTCCAAATCAATTTGATAATTGTCTTTTCCATTTCTGCAGAAAAAGGCTGTGGGGGTTTAATTGCATTGAATGTGTAGATAAGTTTGGGTAGAATTGACACCTTAAAGATATTTAGTCTGCCAATCCATGAACACAAATATCCTTCCATTGATTTAGGTCTTCTTTAGTTTCTTTTAGTAATGTTTCGTAGTTTTCTTAACAGAAGTTCTTTATGTACTTTGTTAAGTTTATTCCTAAATATTTGATTCTTTTAGTCACTAATATAATTTTTTCTGACTTCCTCCTCCAGTTGCTCAACAGTGGTGTATAGAAACACTACTGATTTTGGATATTAATCTTGTATCCCACCACTTTGCTGAACCTGTCTATTAGATCTAGGGTTTTTTTTGTGTGTGTGGATTTTTCAGGATTTCTTAGATATAAGATGATATCACCAGTGAAAAGCAAAGTTTGCACTTCTTTTTTCATATTTGGATGATTCCCCCCCACCACCATTTTCTTGCCTAATTACTCTAGCTAGAATCCCCAGCAAAATATTGAATAACAGTGGTGATGGTGGGCATCCTTGTCTTGTTCCCAATCTCAGCAAGAAATCTTTCACTCTTTCACCATTGAGTAAAATGCTAGCTGTGGGTTTTTCATATATGCACTTTACCATGTTGAGAAAGCTTCCTCCTATTCCTATCTTTTGGTGTGTTTTTATCAAGAAAGAAATTTGGCAAGCAAATGATATAAAAGTCATCCAAATTGGAAAAGAAGAGAAAGATGGCATTGGCTTAGGAGGGCAACTGCAAACAGCTCCCAGATCATGGCAGATAGTGGACGGGGTGCGGCACGGGTGTCTGTGCTGTGGATGTGTGGAGTAAGAAGCTTGGGACATCTATCTGGACAGATCGACGGTGTGGACTGAACCATAGAGATTTGTGAGTTTTAAGCCTGCCTGTGGTGGTTAACACAGTCGGCTGACCCCCACACTTACAGGGAAAGAAAAAAAAAGCCGGCTGGAAGCACGAATCCTGTCACTCCAGTAACTGGGTGACCCATCCCCGTGGGAGGGGGCATTTTATGAGGAGGGAGCTCTGGTAAGAGAGCTTTATTGTCTGGGGATTTGGCTTCCTGAAGCCCCCCACAACTTAAATGAACAAAACAGCTGAAGTGAATCAGCACCCGGAGGAAGGGAGGGGTTAATCTTCTAGGGAGTTGAGTAGCCGAGCAGCCCAGGGATTAGCCCCGGCCCGTGGAGCTGGGAAGAGGGGCAATCTCCAAGAGAGGGAGAGTTCTGACAGAAGGCAGAGAGGGGAGATTTTAGCTGTCGATCTGGCTGCCTGGACACCCTCATAACTTTGGGGAGCAGATAAGCCAGCTTGAAGTAGTGCCAGGCTGAGGGGAGAGGAGAATCTGCAGAATTAACCTCATTTACATGCAGCCCAATGATGCAGGGGCTCTGATCCAGAAGGGTGGAGTCTGCCGGAGTCTGCCGTTTTTAGCGTTCTACACATCAGACTTTTGCATCCCTGGGGAATGCAGAAATTGGGAAATGCTTGATTAGTTTCCAGGAGCCCAGTTAAGGAATCTTCCGTGAGGGGGTTGTCTAGAGAAGGACTTATTTTTGGTCCTGTATTATGCCAATAAATAAATAAATAAATAAATAAATAAATAAAATGGTCCCTTTAATAAATGAAAAATAAATTCTTTTTAATTTAGTTTAATAGACAAAAGCTTCTTCAGGACCTGCATACAAAAACCCTGTGGGGAAATTGTTTGATAAACACATGCAGGCTGAGAAAATCCACGGGACCCCAGGGAATATTGATCCCCCTTAGCTTTGTTTGACTGCTTGCCAGTGTGATTGCTTGCTTTTTCTCTGTTTATTTGTTGCCTCTTGCTTTTCTTTCCTCTTTCCTCCCCCCTTTCTTCTTTC
>JAQZBX010099276.1:0-11491 GCA_029593785.1 Cabassous unicinctus
TTTTTTTTTTTTTTTTTAAATGAGAGATCCAAGAAAAGCTAATACAAAGAAAATGTGTATATGTTTCCTGTTATAAAGTTTCAGGTAGATGCTGATAACTTGGTGAATCACTTTTCAAGATAGGGCCAGGAATCAAACCAGGGACCTCATATATGCTAGGCAGGAATTCTTCCACTGAGGTATTCTGCCTCCTTGGGTTAATTGGCCTTTCAGAAGACTATCCACCCCTTTTCCCTTGGGCAGGTTAGATCCCATGCACTCATCTGGAATGGTGTTGATTGCTGCCTGTCTATGCCACCTCACTGATGTAATTCCTCTCTTTACCTAGGTGGCTGGGTGTATTAGTCAGGGTTGTTTCAGGAAACAGAATCAACAGGAGATATCTGTCAATAATATGAGATTTTAAAAGAGTCTTTCATGCACCCGTGGGGATGCACAAGTCCAGGTTCTGCAGGCAGGCTGCAAACCAGGGGATCCGATTAAAGTCCAATGAAAGGTCCTTGATGAGTTTCTGGGAGAAGTTGCTGTCCAACGACAAGCTGGGAAATTCTCTCTGAATGTTGAAATCATTTTCCCTTTTAAGGCATTCAACTGATTGGATAAAAGCGTCACCCATTGATGATATAATCTCCCTGATTGATGCAGATGTAATCAGCCATCCACGCAGTAAACTCACTGGTGATTGAAGTCCATAAATGCTCTTGTATTACAATAGCCCGGTGTTTGTTGGAACAAACACCTGGAAACAATTACCTGGCTGAGTTGACACATTAACCTGACCATCACACTGGGCATGAGGTCATCACCACCCCCTTCCCTTTTGAGTCAAGGTCCCTTACAATATTCAAGGGCAGCTCAGCTGGCTAAATTTGCAGCAAAGAAATCCCTCTCCACCCTCCCAGACCCCTCTTCCTTGCAGGGAATCTGCCATCACACTTCCATTTGGGGGCAGGTGGCTAGGGTCTCCACCTAGGCTGTCCACCCTGAGGGCCGGGTATGTGTGCCCCTTCCAGCCACCATGGTAGGCAACTTACAATTATTCCTGACTTACCTATCTGTCCAATACCCTTGTAGATGATTCAGAGCACTTTCCCATGCTCTGCTCTACTCTCAGTTAAATACAATTTGCCAGGAGTTTTACTTTTACTTAATATCTCGGGGGTTGGGGAGGGGAGCCTTTCTCGGCAGCTGGAAGGTTTAATAACTCATGATTACTTGTTTCGGCTTCTTCGTGTTTCTGACCCTCACTCTTCTGGGAGTTGGTAAGCAGTAAGCAGTGTCCTGGTTTGTTGTGCCACAAGGCAGGTCCCCACAGCAGGCCCGGCTCTTTTTCTGTTGTTTTTTTGAGAGTTAAGCCTTATCTGTCTAACCCATCAGCCATGTTCTCAGCGTCTTTCTTTCATCCTTAATTCGTTTTTTCATCTGTCTATTAATTTCTCCCTGCTTTCCTTCTCTCATTTTTAATATCTATGATGATTTGAAGTTCTTTTATGAATCTCAAAAAGAAAAAGATTATGTTCTTTAACTAATATATTCCTGTGAGTATGGGGCCCTTTTGATTGGACTATGTCAGTGAGGCATGACTCAAGTTGGGTATCTTCCCTCCTACTGGAGCTTTATATAAATGGAAACACACAGAGAGACACACAGAGAAAGGAAGCTGCCATTTTGACCATCCATGTGAGAGAGAGGACTTGAGGATTGTTAGCAGCCAAAGCTTAAGCACAATGCCCCCAAAAAGCTGGGTCCATGGAGCAGCTCACAGCTGAATAGAGGAGACATAAGCCTGATAGCTCGTAGCTGAACTTAGGAAGAAAGTGGAGCAACTGAGAGATGAGGTCCAGAAAGACACAAAATCTTTGCCTGGTTGCCCAAATATGAGCTCCAGGAGATAGCAGATTATGGAAGGGAAGGCAGGGACCTTCGCAGAGATTGGCTACCATCTTTGCTAAGTGGCAGGACACCAGGATCACCAGTAGCTGACTTTGGTGAGAAAGCATCTCTGATGGTGCTTTGATTTGGATATTTCACAGCCTCAGAGCTGTAAGCTTTTACCCTAAATAAAATCCCCATTATAAAAGCCAACCCATTTCTGGTACTTTGTCTCAGCAGCCCTGTGGCAATCTAAAGTAATATCTTTCAGAATAATTCAGTTCCAAAGCATTAGGTAAAGATGAGCAAATTGGCTTTCCACATTGGGAGTGGCAGCAGGTCAGCATGTGGTTCGAAGTATGAGTGTGATGAGATATTTACTTTTCTGGTGCAGGGTGTGGATGCTCTAGTAGTTTGGGGTTTTTATGGACCCAAGAAAAGACCATGTTCCTAGAGCTAATCTGTTCCTGTGAGTGTAAGCCTATTGTAGATGACAGCTTCCTTTTTCTTAGGATGGGTCTTAATCCTCTTACTGGAATCTTTCATAAACAGGATGAATATGGAGAGACAAACAGAGAGAAAAGACCCGTGGGAGCTTAGAGAGGAACCCACAGATGCTAAACAAGATAGCCATGAGAGCAAGAAGGAGAAATCAATGGAACCAGAAGAAATAAAGCCACAGGAGCAGAGAGAAAGCTGGAGGAAGTCAGAAGTCGAAAGCAACAAGACCCGGAGGAAAAGGGAGAGACATTGGATGCTGCCATTGTGCCCTGCTGTGTGACATGAGTACAGGATTGTTGGCATCTGGTCTTTGGGGAGAAAAGCACCACCTGTTGTCATATCATGTTTTCATGATCTTAGAACTGTAAGGGTATAAGTTAATAAATCCCCATTGTAAAATCCAACCCATTTATGGTATATTGATTTTGACGATTTTTAGCAAACTAAAACAGACGACTAAAGAGAATGAGAATTCCTAACATTGTAGTTTCAACCACATACCCCCCAATCCCCAGTGTTCACCTGCTCTGGAATGCTCTTTTGGCAAAAAGGCAAGGTAGGGTTACTGGATTAGGGTGTTAGATGGGGGCATTCAGGACAGGGCACACGTGGGGCAGGCTTCTGGGGAGTATGTGAGTGTTCATCTTGACGTAGTGTGCTATATCTGTGGGTGGAGACCCACATAATATGTGGGAAAGTGTTGGACACCCATCCTGGGGAAGCCCACTATGTTCTCAAATAGAGGGGTGGGAGTGTCTCGAGAGCATACGTGTTGCCAAATAGGGGAGGACAGACCAGTCTGTCAAGCCCTCAGTATTGTTGCAAGTAACCATGAATCTGGTCCTGCAAAGAATGAAGTCTGGTGGTTGCCGTGGGTCCCAAGGGGATGGGAGGGAGGAATAGAATAGATGGAACAGGCAGCATTTTGAGGGTCATGGAAGTGTTTCAAACTCTTGCAATGGTACTTTGGGGTTTGTGCTCCCCAGTGTGACAGATTTGGATTCAGTGGTGGTTTCCCTACCTATGGCTTTTCAGTCCCTTCTATTTGAACCTATAGTTGGTGCTGGACTTGGTAGGTGTACATCCAAGAGTCTTGAATCTTTGGACTGTCTATGTGTCAGCTGGGCCTTGAGTGTCAACGGAGTTACAATACCTGCTCTCCAGCTCATTGTACTCACCCAGGACAACTAACAAGGATGTGATGATGGACAATCACCATACCAAGGAACAGAGAGTCTACAACTGCAAGCAAGAGAGTCCCATCCATCAGCCATATGGGACTGAAGCACCCTTTCAATTAGAGGTGGAGTGGGCATCACCATCCCAGAATCCTCAGGATTGGGGAATGAACTATGGACTAGAGTGGACTTACTGGTATTGTACTATAAACTTATTTTGATTCTAGCAATGGAGAAACTTATATTGTTAATGTGGAGGCAATGGCCACTGGAGGTTCTGAGGTAAGGGAGAGGAAAAACAGATGTAATACAGGGGCATTTTTGGGACTTGGGAATTGTCCTGAATGACATTGCAAAAATAGAGAGAAGCCATTATATACCTTGCCATAACCTACAGAATTGTATGGGAGACAATGTGAACTACAATGCAAACTATAATCCATGCTTATTGGCAATGCTCCAAAATGTGTTCATCAATTACAATGAAGGATGTTGTTATGGGGGGTAAATGTGGGCAATGTGGGGAGCAGACCATATAGTAATGCCTTATATTTTTCATGTAACATTTATGTAATCCAAATATCTTTTTTAAAAATTAAAAATTAATATAAAAATTTAATAAAAATGAGAAAAGTGACTATGCTAGGGCAGAGGGGCCATCAGGAGTAAGAGTGCAATGGAGGAACAGTTTGGGAATTTGGATCCCAAGAGACATAAAAAGTCATCTGTGTGTCTTGCTGCAAGGTATCAACTCTGAGTTGGTTGAGGAAAGTTAGATCTATCCACTAAAAAGGCCTGGGAGTAGCAACACCACAATAGCATACTTAGCATCCCCACTTTGCTTTCTTCACTAAAAATGAGCCAGGATACTGTTAAAAGAAAACACAATAAAATTTGTAAATCTCTAGCAAAATGGACAAATGTGAAAACAAAGAATATTAGAAATCAAACAGAAGAAATCACTATAGATCACATGTCCATTTAAAAGATAGTAAGGAGTACTATGAACAACTTTGTGCTCATAAATTTGACACTTTAGAAGAAATGGACCAATTCCTAGAAAATCACACATTACCAAAACTTAACCAATATGAAGTAGATAACCTGAATAGTTCCATAACCACTAAAGAAACTGAATTTTTTAGTAAATATCTCCAAAAAATAAATTCCCAGGGATTCCTATTGGGGAATTTTGTCAAATGTGTAAAGAAAATTTAATACCCATTTTACACTCTCTCCTCCCAAAAAAATAAGAGGAAAGGAACACTTTTATGATGCCCAATTTAACTTGATAACAAAACCAGACAAATAGAGAATACAAATAAAAAATACAAATACAAATAAAGACCAATATCTCTTAATAATTAGATGAAATAATTCTCAACAAAATATTATAAATTGAATCCAAAAATTTGTAAAAATAATTATAAACCATGACCAAGTGGGATTTCTCCAGGTATACAAAGTTTATGCTTCATTCTGAAAACCAATCAATGTATTCTCCTATATTGACAGACTAACAAAGAAAAATCATGTTGTATCAATTGTTGCATAGAAACCATTAAAAATCCAATTCCATTTATAGTAAATCTCACAACAAGGTAGAAATAGAGAAGAACTACCTTAACTTGATAAATAGCACTCCAAAAACACACAGACAACATCAGACTTAATCTTGAAAGAATGAAAGCCTTCCCCCTAAGATTGGGAAAAAGGCAATGTTATTAATTCTAGTCACTTCAATTAGGCAAAAAAAGTAATAAAAAGCATATGAATTGGAATGGCAGAAATAGAACTGTTTCTTTATGCATATGACATGATTATCTACATAGAAGATAGCAAGGAGTCTATCAAAAACACTAATAGAACTAATAAGTGAAGTAACTAATGTCAAATGATACAAGATTAACACAAAAATTAATTTCATTGGTATACACAAGCAATGAACATGAAAAAGAAATTAAAAAGCATAATGTCATTAAAATATGTTAAAGAACATGAAATACTTAGACATAAAGTTTGCAAAACATATGTATAGGATCTATATGCTAAAATCTATAATATGCTGATGAATAAATAAAAGAAGACCTAAATAAATGGAGATAAATACGGAAATTCATGGATTGGAAGACTCAACAAAGTAAAAATTGAAATTATTTTTTATTTCAATGCAATTCTAATAGAATCCCCAGAACAATTATTGTAATCATATACAAGCCAGTTTACAACTTTATATGGAAAAGCACAAGCACTAGAATAGCTATAACAATTTTTAAAAGAAGAATAAATTGGGAGGAAATATTCTACTTAGTATTAGGCTTTATTAAAAACTACAGAAAAAAAATTGTGATATAGGCAAAGAAATTGACACATAAACCACTAAAATTCAATAAAGAACCCACAAATAGATCCATACAAATATGTTCCATTAAACTTTTAAAAAGTTGTTAAACCAATTCAATTGAGGAAAGACAGTTTTCTCATCATTAGTGCTGGAGCAATTGTACAATAGGCAAAAAATTGGGCATCAACCTAAGGCTCACAACATGCATAACTTAACTCAAAATGGACCATAGACCACACATTTAAATGTAAAATATAAAGCCACAGATCTTTTAAAAATAAACGTTTAGGAGAAAATCTTCAAGATGTGGAGATCATCAAAGAGTCCTTAGCCTTGACCCCCAAAACACGATCCTTAAAAGTGAATTAATTTTTCTTTCTCTGTGAAAGACTTTGTGAATAGGATGAAAAAGAAAATCTATAGACAGGGACAGAAAATTTTTTAATCACCTATCCTACAAAGGATTAGTATCCAGACTCTTCAAAGGACTCTCAAACCAAACACTAACAAAACACACAATCCAATTAGACAATCGACAAAAGACAGGAATAGACATTTAACTGAAAAGAATATACAGATGGCAAATATGCTTAGGATCACATGTTCAGTTTCATTAGCTATTAAGGAGATAAAAATTATAATCACAATGATAAATCACTACATGCTTATAATATCTGGTATAAAAATAGTGACAACATCAAATACAATGAATATGTGGAGAAACTGGGTCAGTCATACAACTGTTGATGGAATGTAAAATTATACAGCCACTCTAGAAAATAGTTTAGCAGTTTCTTATTAAACTAAACAGGCACTCAAACTCAGAAATTGTACAGTTGGCCATTTATCCCAGGGAAATGCAAATTTAAGTTCACACTAATAAAAAGGTACATGAATATTCATAACTTTCTTTGTAATATCCAACAATTAGAAGTATTTCAGAAAGCATTCAGCAGATAATGATTAACCAATCTGTAGTACTTTGGAATACTATTCAGCAGTGAAAAATCAATAAGAAGAAACTATTGATGCAGCCAACAATTTGGATGACTCTCCAGAGAATTATAACTTAAAAAGCCAATCCCCCAAAAGTTACAAGCTGTATAACTCCATTTATAAAATATTCTTTTAATAACAAAAATACAGAAATGTAGACTTGATTAGTGGTTCCCAGAGATTCTGGACAGAGGTTGGAAGGGAGGAATGGAAATAGGTTTGCTTTGATAAGGCAATATTAGGCAATCTTGTAGTGATGCAACTGTTCTGTATCTTTACCATGATGGTAGATACATGAACATACACACATGACAAAATTGCATAGAAATAAACACACCCTATGCACTCATACACACATAAATGAGTACAAGAAAAATGAGAAATCTGAAAAAAATAGTGGATTGTATCAAAAATCAGTGAATTGTATCAACGTTAATATCTAGGTGGTGACATTCGCTTTGCAAGGTGTTATCATTGAGAGAAACTAGGTAAAATGTACACGAGATTTCTTTATAATATTTCTTATACTTGCAAGTGAATTTATCATTTCTCAAACTAAAATATTTAGTTTAAAAAATCATGATTCAGTACAGCTCTATCCAATATAGATCTTTACCTAACTGATCTTTTGCTAATTGGTCAATTTGTCAAGGAATTACCATTTAGAAAACAACTATTACAAAATATCCTTAGAAAATTATTCATTGAGCATTTACTATGTGTCATGCACTATTGCAATTTCAGGGGTTACAATATCGAGAAATAGACATAGTCCTTGAGTTCATGGAATTCATATTTTAATGTATCAGACATTTAAAATATCCATAAAAATACTTATGTAATTTAAAAGTTCAATAAATTTACTCAGTGGAAAAGAAATGAACCATGGCTAATTGAAAATATAACTGTTTCAAAATCTCTATTGAAGAAAGAACAGATAGGACTGGAATGAATATCTTGTTTTGACACAATGAAAAGACTTCCTCAGCAAATGAGGGGATATGTCAAAAGAAAATAAGATATAACCTGAAAGTGTTTCCACTGCTCACATCAATAATGTTATGATTTACAAATAATTTTAGTAAAGGATTTATAATTCATTGAATAATGTAGAATTTTATGAGTCCATAGTGTTAGAAGAACTTAATAAACAAAGAAGAGAAAGTATTTTTTTCCTATTGTGTCTGGCCAACTAATAAATGAAGCTGAAATGATAGAATTAGAAAATTACCATTTAGCAACCATCAAAGAACAATTTAGCCAAAGAAAAGAAAAGACAAATCAATTGAGGGGAGTGGCTATGGCTCAAACAGTTGCGCACCTGCCTCCTATATGGAAGGTCCCGGGTTCAGTTTCCAGTGCCTCCTGAAAAGCAAAAGAAAACAAACAACAAGCAAAACAAACAATAAAACCAACTCAGGGAAGCTGATGTGGCTCAGTGGTTGAGCACCGGCTTCACAAATACAAGGTCCTGGGTTCAACCTCTGGCCCCTGGTACTGCAAAAAAAAAAAAAAAAAAAAAAATCAATTGAGGGAGTGGATGTAGCTCAAGTGGTTGAACACCTGTTTCCCAGGTATAAGGTCCCAGGTTCGATCCCCAGTACCTCAAAAAATAAAACAATCAAACAAACAAATAAAAACAAACAAACGAACAACAACAACAAACCAGCTCTTACTGGGTACCAGATGTAGCTCAGTGGTTGAGTGTCTGCTTCTCATGTACAAGGTCCTGGGTTCAATCCCTGGTACCTCCTAAAAAAAAAATCAATAGATTTTAAAACTGTTTGTGAATGAATATTTGAGGGAGAAAAGGATATTTATAGTATCAAAGGATCCCCAGAAAATGCACAAATTAGAAAGAATGAAGAGTAACTTTACAGTGTTGAAACCTGGAAAGCATCATCTTATTCAAATAAATAAAATAAACCTTGAAGAGTGAAATCAGAAAAATGTTAGTGAGTGTAAGAGCCTCCTAATGACGGTGCTCCCCCATCCCCCAAAACATTGAAATACAGGCAGAAACTATTAGAACCAACTTTCTCGGAGCTCTGAAAAATAGTCAGGGATGAACACCAATAAAAAAAATGCTGAATCAGAAAGGAGAAAATTTAAACCTTGTAGGAAAGCTGCAGAGGCTTCCAGTTGCCACGGACTCTTCCCCATCCTCAATTTGGTATATAGACTGTGGGGCTGAAGGTGTCCTGGCAGCATATGTCCCCAGTGTGGTGGTTTGCATTCCCAGTGCAGGTCCCTAGTATCAGATATTAGCACACCTTAAGTGCAAATTTAGTGAGCTTGTATGTCTGTTCAAACTTGCTCACTGAAAGACTGACTCAAGGAGATCTATTGTGTGGCCTAACCAGGAATTCATATGTGGCAGAGAAGTAGTGTAGAGAAGTAGCACAGTATCAAGGAAACTGCAGCCATCTGGGGAGAAACTGGAGGCCAAGAGGAGAAGCTGAGACATCAAGTGTGCTAGTTGGAGTCTCTTGTGGAACCCAGAAAATCTTGTTCTTAAAGCAAACTGATTCCTATGCCTATAAACCAATTATAGATGGGACCTTTTGATTAGATTCAGCTAAGGGACTTTTTGATTCGATCACTTTTGATTAGATAGCTTCAGTTAAGGGCCTTTGATTAAATTGTGGGACCAAGGATGGTTCTTAATCCTCTTACTGGAGTCCTTTATAAATGGAGGTCTAAAAAGCTGCAGACACAGAAAAAAGGTTGCAGAGGTTAAGAGAAGTGACCCAGGAGCTCAGAGAGGTGCCGAGAAGAGAAGAAACCATAGGCAGAGTAGCCAAAAGCTGAAGCATCAGGAACCAGAAGAAAAATAGATATTTCCATGTGCCTTGCCATATAAGAGAGGACTCCAGGATCACTGGCAGCCAGTCTCCTAATGATACCTTGATTTGGAAACTTTCATGGTCTCAGAACTGTAACTTTTATCCCAATAAATGTCCATTGTAAAAGCCCACCCATTTCTGGTATATTGTTTTGGCAACATTTATCAAACTAAACCAGAAATTAGTACCAAAACTGGGATGTGTGCTGCTATTGATTGCAAACACCAAAAATGTGGAAACACCTTATTGGTTGGATATGTGGTAATAATTGTGAGATGCTTGATAGGAAAGGCCTAGATTGCTTTGATGAGACTGTTGGTAGTAAAAATGGACACTAAAGTCACTTCTGATAAAGCCTTAGACTGTAATGATGAATGTGTCATTGCAAACTAGAAGGAAGGTGATCCTTGCTTTAAAGTGGCAAAGAACTTGGCAAAAATGACTCCTGATGTTAGATGGAAGGCAGGATATGAAAGTGACAAGCTTTGATATTTAGCTGAGATTTCCAAACTAAATATGGAAAACACTGCCTGGGTTCTCCTTGGAGCTTATGGCAAAATGTAAGAAGAAAGGAATAAGCTGCTAACTGAACTCCTAAGCACAAAGAAAGCAGAAATTGAAGGTTCTGAAATTCTAAGCTTCTGGAAAATGAGGCCCCAGAGAACAGGGCCCTATGTGAGAATTCAACTAAACATGAAACCAGCCAGCCATTTCAGTTTAAGTCAAGATTGGAAATGCAGTTAGCCAGGAAAGTCTTACTGTCTGATGGCTTGGACTCTTGTTTCCCACGTGCTAAACCAACAAGGATTTTTGTAGATCTGTATGAATGAAACCACTGCCTGCCTGGACTAAAACAGACAGAAAAGGGAGAGATTGAAGGAAAAATGGCTTCAAAGGCAGAAATGTGCCAGCTGAGTTCTGGCCTAGAAACATCTTGGATTAAGAGAGGGACCCCACCCATATGTGTGGAGCGGGTGAGTATACCCTGGGGCTTGGAGAGGGCAGGGGTTCTGCCCCATTGTTCAGGAAGAGTGTGGCAGCCCCAGGATTCAGAGAGGGTGAAACATATCCCCCAGGGACTGGGGAGAATTTGGACCCTACATCATTCTTTTGAGAAGTTTAAACCTATGCCATGGAGATTGGGGAGGGTGTGGCTGTCACCCCACCGTTTTTGGAGGGTGAGGCCTAGAACTCCGCAACTACCCAGATGCTTGATGAGGTTGGAGCTGAGAAGATGGCCACTGGCCAAGCCATTGGAAGAGTTGGGACTCCCACTCTTTGAGGTCCCGAGGAGAAGAAACCATCATTCTATAGATGACTTTGAATTTGACAGAGTATACTCTGCAGGTTTTCAGAACTGTTTGGAACCCAATTTCTCCTTAAGGTGATGAGAACATTTATTCTATGACTGCCTCTCCTTCATACATTGGAAGCAGATAACTTGTTCTCTGTTTCACTGGTCTGTAGCTTGAAGAGAATTTTGCCCCAACACAGACTGCATGCCTAGTCTGATTTTGTTGAGACTTTTATGCTTAGCATTATTACTGAAATGATTTAAGCTTTTTGAAATATGTGATGAAGTGCATGAGTTTTCATATGGAAAGAACATGTATTTTTGGAGTACAGAGGGTGGAATGTGCTAGTTTGAGTCTTTTGTGGACCCCAGAAAATCCTGTTCCTAAAGCAAACCCATTCCTGTGCCTATAAACAAAATGTAGATGGGATCTTTTGATTAGATTCAGTTAAAGGATCTT
>JAQZBX010099277.1:0-11491 GCA_029593785.1 Cabassous unicinctus
TGCATTCCCACCAACAGTGAAGAAGTGTTCCTATCTCTCCACATCCTCTCCAACACTTGTAGTTCTCTGTCTTTTTAATAGTGGCCATTCTGATAGGTGTAAAATGATATCTCATTGCAGTTTTGATTTGCATTTCCCTAATCATGAGTGATGTTGAGCATTTCTTCATGTGTTTTTTTGCCATTTGTATTTCTTCTTTGGAGAAATGTCTGTTCAAGTCTTTCGCCCATTTTTTAATTGGGTTGTTTGTCTTTTTATTGTTGAGTTGTAACATCTCTTTATATATCCTGGATAGTAAACCCTTATCAGATATGTGATTTCCAAATATTTTTTCCCATTGAGTTGGCTGCCTTTTCACCCTTCTGACAAAGTCCTGTGAGGTGCAAAAGTGTTTAATTTTGAGGAGGTCCCATTTATCTATTTTTTCTTTTGTTGCACGTGCTTTGGGTGTAAGGTCCAAGAAACCACCACCTACCACAAGGTCTTGAAGATCAACATCCCAATTTTTGTACTTACCACATGGCATGTAAATTATTTGCTTACAAGTCTCTCTTATCCACTAGCCTAATGGTTTCCATATATAATAGATAAGTATTGCATATAATAGGGCACGTTTGTGATTAACAAATACATAAATTTACATGTATTGGGGATATCAGTTCAATTTTTTTTTTAATTGATGGGGCAGAGGATAATATGTTGGAGACCATTGCACTAGACATTGAGATTATCGAAGCTGAGGTCCTCTTTCAGCCTCAGTTTATATCCTCTATCACTATTACTGTGGCTGACACAAAATATATGCCCAATAAATATTTGAAAGGTTGAATGAAAGGGTCTGGAAAAGTAGGCACTTGATACATGTTGTGCTGGAGTTTCCTTAGTATAAGGCTAATAATTGGTAAATTATATAGTGATCAAAACTCAAGCAGTTGAAATTAAGGTTAATTTTTTTTACAAGAATAAAAATTCTCAGAGGGTGAGGAAATGAACCATTGCAAACTATGGACTCCTTCATATGGCTGGATGTCCATTTAAGCAACTGGGGCTGGTTCCACACCAGGCCACGGGTGCTCCCCCAGGACAGTGTCTCCACATATGGTATGTGGGTTTGCTGCCACATCCCTCGTTCCTCTGTATCCTCCCCACCCTGATCTCATGATTCATTTCTTTATTTTCAACCTGCTTTCCCCATCATCCTATCCCTGCTTCAACCTTGATGGTCCAACTGGCTCTTTACTCAATCCATACTAAGTGGATGGTTAGTATGGGGTTGCCAGATAAAATACAGGATGCCAGTGAAACACCACTGGGTGTTCTGTATTTTTGTTTGCTAAATCTGGCTAGCCTTAGGGTGATCTCCATGAATGTTAATCATAGTTTTAATTTGCTGAGGCACAATTGCTATGCACTATGCGCACAATCTCTTTAAAATATTATATTAATATTTTAATACTAATTAAGGTAGGTATTTTCATCTCTATTTTTGCAGCTGTGGAGGCTGGACCTTAGAGGATTTAAGCAACTTGCCCTTAGTCTCCAGGAGGAACGAGTAGAACAGTTATTTGAACTCAGGTCTAACTCCAAAGCTCATTTCTTGTGGAAATACAGATTCAGGTTCAAGAAACTGGAACACTCTGTAACAGATAAAAATTTCTGAAATAGGGGTTGAGCATCATGAGATGTCATGAGTCTCCTGTTATTCGTGGTGTTCAAGTAGAAGCTGGGAAGTGGGGCTGTTGTAAGAGTATTTGTATGGGGCAAAATTAGATAAACGTCCTCTGAAGTCTTTTTGTTTCTGCTCAGGCTGAAACTAAGATTTTTCTGTAGTGCCTCTTGCAATGAGGGATCTATTCATTGCTTTTAAAAAAATAATAATTCCTCAACAACTGTAAGAAATACCTGTCTTGGTTTACCAGGGCTCCTGTAACAATGTGCCACAGACTGGTTGACTTAATCAACAGGAATTTATTGTCTCATGATTTTGGAGGCCAGAAGTCCAAAATCAAGGTGTCAACAAGGCCATGCTTTCATTCTTTTTTTTAAAAAACAATTTATTGAAGTGTAGCTTTCACACATGAACATACATAAACTATAAGTATTCATTAAACATCATGAACTTACAAAACAACCATGTGTAACATCATACAGGGCTCCCACACATCACCCCACCACAAACGCTTTGCATTGTTGTGAAACATTTGCTAACAAATTATGAAAGAGCATCGTCAAAGTATTATTACTAACTGTAGTCCATATCTTACTCCCCTGTACTTTTTTTTAAAGGATTTATTTATTTATTTACTTTTATCCATTTTTACCCCTGCCCCCCTTTTTGCTGTTTTGTGTCCATTCGCTGGGCAACTCTCTGTGTCCGTTTCCTGCCCTCTCTTCTCATCCTTCTCCTCCTGTCTTCACTGGGATTTGATCCTTGGAACCTCCGATCCTGGATAGAGGCGTCCTACCGCCTGTGCCACCTTAGTTCCTGTTTTTTTGGCTCATCTCATCTTGGCTATCCCTTGTGTCACTCTCCTGTTACGTCATTATCTTGCTGAGTGACTCGCGGGGCCTGATGGTGCACCCACGTGTAGAGCCTGGCGGCACACCAGCTCATAGAGCCTGGGGGGCTCACCCGTGCACGGGGCCTGGTGGTGCACCCGCACATGGGATCTGGGCACTCACCTGCTCGCGGGGCCTGGCGGCTCACTTGCCTTCTATATTTTTCTTTTTTTAATTTTTACTGGGACATCCCAGGGATCGAACCCAGGTCCCTCCATATGGGAGACAGACACCCAACCATTTGAGCCACATCCACTCCTCTGCTATATCTCTTAAGGTTGACCAAAGATATCCAAAGTTACAGTCTTCTCCCATACAGGATGGTCATATAATAAATCAGGCTTAGTTTATCACCAGCATTCTAAGAACCAGACCTAGGGAGAAAAACTAGGTCTGGGGACACATGCATGGTTTCTAATGTAGCGAATGTTTAGCCTACCCTGATTATCACAAAATCAGGACAGCGACAATATTCGCAAGGCCATGCTTTCTTGAAGGCTTTAGGATTGTGCTCCAACTGCCCAGTCATGTCACCAAGGCCTGCTAAGATGTTGGCCTCATCCCAAGCTGCCTCTGCTCCTTCTTGCGAGATGGGTACCTTAATTATTCAGGGCAGTGAGCTTACTCTTCAGCATCAGAGAGAGCACCTTAGGTCGTGTGCTGTCCTCCCTGGATATGCAATGCCAAGTGTTGACTGGCCCAGCTCTACATTGGGCACCACCTATCCCTGAAGCCATCACTGTGGCAAGGAGAAATTTCTGATTGGCTTGAACCAATCAGGGCTCACACCTTAAGCTGGGGGTGAATAAATCCTACCCAAACTTCATGCCCTAAAGGAGTGAGATTCATGCTTGAGAGGGAACCACTAGGCCAGCTACAGGAGGTGCCCGATAAATACTGTTGTTGTATTATTGAAAACTGCCATATTCTGGAGAATAACTTATTTACAGATGATACTCTTTCCCCCTTTTTATTTTTTTTTAAGATTTATTTATTTATTTATTTATCCCCCCCTTGCTGCTTGTGCTTGCTGTGTCCATTCGCTGTGTGTCTTCTCCGTGTCTGCTTATCTCCCCGTTGCTGTGAGGTCCCGCTGCATCAGCCCACCAGGCCATGTGGGCCGGCCTGCCCTCACAAGGAGGCCCCGGGAAGCGAACCCGGGGCCTCCCATATGGTAAATGGGAGCTCTATCCATTGAGCCACACCCGCTTCCTCTTTCCCCCTTTTAAATACTAACTACTGTCTTCTGGGCTCTAAGAAATACGATATTGTTTTATTTAGGTCTGCCCTAATCATGCATCTACCTTTTTCAAGTGCCTCTTCAATGAGTTTTAAGTGAAATTTTAGGTCATAGCTGGCCTTGAGCCAAGGAGTTCTTTTCTATGAAGGTGGTGATAGAGGTGTTGGTGGCATCCTCATCCATATAAAGGTGGAAAGAGTTGGGAAAAATTTATAGACCATCAGCTATTTGGACCTGCCACTCAGCCAGCTATTGGGTCTTTTCTCACGTGCAGTTATGCTTTGTGGACCAATTCCATGAAGCAAAATATGAGAAGCATATTTGTGGCTTTGAAAGAGGATGGACATGAAGCAAAACCACATGCAGGCACAGCTGATGAATGACCTGTGGATGGGTAGGTGCTGCCATTTACAGCCAAGCTCTGGGAAAGGAGGTAGGAAGAAGGAAAGAAAGGGAGGGCCATGTTTCAGCGCCTCAGTTTTGAAGCTCCCACCTGAAGGTAATCACAACTGTGAAGGGGGAAGGGGGTGGGGAGAAAAGGAGTCTATTGGCTTTGGTTTTCTGCAGATCTCGCACAATCTCTGTTAAGGGTAATACTCTTACTTTTTCCCCCTGACTTTAGAGCCCTGTCTATCATGTACATTAATTTAACAAGAGTTAGAGCTCAGCAGTCCTTCTACAGATGTGCATGAGATGGTTTGCTTTGCCACTGACATCTTTCACACCTCACAGGACAACATAATTTTGCCCTTTGTGGTTCATTTTTTCCCCTACAGGGATTTAGGAAACATGTGGGACTTGGCAGTGCATCCTGAGAATGAAGTATTGATGAGGATATGAGGCAATACTATGTTCTATCTGGAGGAGCAGTGCATTTGTAGTTGCATTAGATTCCTATTGTTGCTGTAACAAATGACCACAAACTCAGTAGCTTAAAACAACACAAATTTATTATTTTACAATTCTAGAGGTTAGAAGTCCTAAAATCAAGGTGTCAACAAGGCCACATCCCTGCTGGAGGCTCTAGGGGAGTGTGGTAGATTGAATTGTGTACCCCAGTTTGGATGTGTTCTTGGTCTTGGTCTGTGTTCTGGTGGGCGTGGACCCACTGAAGAGAAGATCTTTTCAGTATGTGACTTCAGTTAAAGTTGGCCCACCTGAATCAGTTGGGTTTTAATTTGGATTACCGGAGTCCTTTATAAGAAGAGTGAAATTCAGATGGAGAGAGAAGCCACAGAGAGCAGCCAGAAGCTGGAAGTCAACAGAACCCAAAAGAGAAAGGAGAAGATGTCACTAGGTGCTTTGTTATGTGACAGAAAGGAATCTCAAAGATTGTTGGTCAGCCAGATACCGACCCCAGGAGGAAACAGACTTCCAGTTTCTGAAACTGTGGGCCAATAAATTCTTGATGTTAAGCCAACCCATCGGATGTTGTTTGTCTTAGCAGCTAGGAAATTAAAACGTGGAGATCTGTTTTCTTGCCCTTTCCAGCTACTGACTGTCACTGGCATTCCTTGGCTCACGGCTCTTTCTTCCAACTTTCAGGCACACGGCATCATACCTTCTAAAGTTTCTCTTTCTCTCTGACGTCTGCTTCTGTCATTACATCTCCTCCTCTGACCCTAACCCCCCTGCCTCACTCTCATAAGGACTCTTGTAATGTCATTGGGCCCACCTGGATAACCCAGGATCATCTCCCCATCTCAGGGTCCTTAACCTCATCACCTCTGCAGTCCTTTGCCAGGTGAGTAGCATATTCACAAGCTTCAGGGCTGGGGTCTTGGAGGAGGGGGCATTATTCTGTCCCACAGTGGTCTAGTTTCTCCTTCTCTTCTGCATCATCTTTATTTTTTTCCCCTTTAAAACTGATTTACGGGGAGTGTATGTAGCTCAAGTGGTTGAGCACCTGCTTCCCATGTATGAGGTCCTGGGTTCAAGCCCTGGTACCTCCAAAAAAACCCAACAAAAACAAAACAAAACTGATTTATTCTTTGTTTCAAATAGAAAATATAATTCATAGGGATCAAAAAGGAATACAATATCAAAGAAGATATACAACTGGCCAACAAGCACATGAAAACATGCTCAACATTATTAGTCATTAGGGAAATGGAAATAAAAGCTAAACTGAGACACCACTTCACATGCACTAGGATGGCTATGACCAAAAACACAGAAAATAACAAGTGTTTGTAAGGATGTGGAGAAATTGGAACCCTTGTGCATTGCTGGTGGGAATGTAAACTGGTACAGTCACTTTGGAAAACAGTTTCACAGTTCCTCAAAAAGTTAAACCTTGGATTACTATATGACCCATCAATCTCTCTTCTAGTAATATACTCCAAAAAATGGAAAACAGGTATTCAAATAAATACTTGTACATGCTTCTTAGCAACACTACTTACAATAGCCAAAAAGTGGAAACAACCCAAACATCCATCAAAGGGTGAATGAATAAATAAAATGTGACCTTTACATATGATGGAATATTATTCAGCCATAAAAAGGAATGAAGTGCTGATATTTGCTACAACATAGATGAACCTTGAAAACATTATACTAAGTTAAAGAAGCCACACCCAAAAGGCCACATACTGTGTGACTCCATTTATAGGAAATGTCCAGAATTAGGTAAATTCATAGAGACAGAAAGCAGATTGGTGGTTGGCAGCAGGTGGAGAGAGGGAGGAATAGGGAATGACTGCTTAAGGTGTGTGGAGTTGCTTTTTGGGGTGATGAAAATGTTTTGGATCTTGTTAAATGTGGTGGCTGCACTACATTTTTTTTTTTTTTTAGGTACTGGGGGCTGGGGATTAAACCCGGGACCTCATATGTGGGAAGCCGGTGCTCAATCACTGAGCTACATTGGTTTCCCTGAGTTGGTTTTTTTTTTTTTTTTTTTTTTTCAGGAGGCACTGGGAACCAAACCTGGGACCTCCCAAATGGGAGGCTGGAGCTCAACCACTTGAGCCACATCCGTTCCCTGCACTACATTTTGAATGTACTGAATGCCACTGAATTTTACACTTTAAAATGGTTAATTTTGTTATGTGAATTTACCTCAAAAAAAAGAGGGAAACAAAAAAATGTGCATATTGAAAAATCTTGCTCCTACCTCGTCCTCATTTATTTCATTTCTCCATCCACAACTATTTTTGTTAGTTCATTGTTTACCCTTTCAGAAGAAGGAAGCAAATATGAGTAAGTATTCTTATTTTCTCCCCTTTTTCCACCAAACATAGCATGCTATATATAATTTTTACTGATTTGCACCTAACACATCTGGACAATAATCATGGTATACATGTAACATAGTTAATTTAATACAAGCATTTAATGCTATAAATTTCCTTAAGCATGGCTTTAGTTGCATCCCACGAATTTTGATATACTGCATATTTATTTTCATGTAGTTCAATATATTTTTTTACTTCCCTTGAAACTTCCTTCTTGACAAATGGGCTTTGCGGAAGTGTATTGCTTAATTTTCAAGTGTGTATAGATTTTTCTGTTATCTTTCTGTTACTGATTTTTAGTCTAATTCATTATATTCAGAGAACATGCTTTGATCTGAATTCTTTCCATCCTTTTACTTTTTCCCCTGTTTTTTAACTTTTTATTTTGAGCAAATTGTAGATTTACATGCAATCAAAAGAAATAATACAGAAAAATCTAGTATATCCTTAAACCAGGTCCCCACAATGATAACATCTTGTATAACTGTTTTATAGTACAATCACAAGGAAATTGGCACTGATAGACTCCACTTACCTTATTCAGATCCCACCAATTTTACCTGCACTCATTTGTGTCTATGTTGTGTGTTTGTATTTAGTTGAATGAAATTTTATCACATAGATATGTATAATAACCACCACAGGGAGGCAAAAATAGGTCCATCACAAAGATCCCTTGTGTTACCCTTTTGAAGCCATAGCAACTTCTTTCCTTATCCCATTACATAACCCCTGGTAATAGCTAATCCATCTCCACCTTTAAAATTCTGTTATTTCTAGAATGCTATAGGAATGGAAAAAAAAAAAAAAAAGGAAACTTTTTGAGATTGGCTTTACTCATTCAGCATAATTCCCTTGAGATCCATCCAAGTTGTGTGTCAGTCAATAGTTAGTTCCTTTTACTTGCTGAGTAGTATTCCCAGGTATAAATGTATCACAGTTTGTTAAACCATTCACCTGTTGAAGGACATTTGGGCTGTGTGGTGGTTTGAAACCTTATATACCCTTCAGGAATGGATTAACTTTAAGAACATGTTTTTCTGGGGTATATAAAGTTTCAAACCACCACATTTATAATAGGACCTTTTGATGAGGCTACTTCAGTTAAGGTATGACCCACCTGAGGATGGGTTTTACTCTTGTTATTGGAGTCCTTTATAAGTGGAATGAATTCAGATATAAGAAAGAGCCATGGAAGAAAGGAGCTGAACTCAGTGAAACCCAGAAGAGAAGGGAGAGACCAGCAGATGCCGCCATGTGCCTTGTCATGTGACAGATGAGCCAAGGATTGCCAACAGCTGGTCTTTGGGAGGAAAACATCATTTTGGTGATGCCTTTATTTGGACATTTTCCCAGCCTCAAAACTGTGAGGGAATAAATTACCATTGCTTAAGCTGAACCATGTCATGATATTTTCTTTGAACAGCCTAGGAAACTAAACAGGCTGTTTCCAGTTTTGGCTATTACAAATAATGTGACTGTGAACATTTGTGTACATTTTTTGTGTGGATATAAGTTTTCATTTCTCTGGTATAAATGCTACACTCTTTTACTTTTAACCTTCCTATATCATTATGTTTGAAATGAGTTTCTTGTAGAACACCATATAGTTTGGTCACTTAAAAATTTATTCTGTTATTCTGTCTTTTAATTGATTTGTTTAGACTACTTACATTTAATGTAATTATGTATATGTTTGCATTTAAGCCTACCATTTTATTATTTTTCTGTTTGTTCCCTCTGATTTTTGTTCCCTTCTTTCCCATTTCATGCCTTCTTTTGGTTAAGTTGGACTTTTTTAGTATTCTAATTTATCTATTTTTTACTATATGTCTTTGTTTTATCTTTTATATATATATATGTATATAAACTACACACACACACACACATATATATATATATATATATATATATATATATATGTATTTTAGGAGGAACCAGGGATTGAACCCAGGACCTCGTACATGGGAAGCAGGTCCTCAACCACTGAGCTACACCTGCTCCTCTTCTTTAGTGGCTGTTGTAGAGATTACAAAATATATTCTTACATTTTCACGATATTTGACCATTTCAAGTGGAATGTTGAAACCTTACCTCAGTAGATGTTCTTTTTACTCTCCCCTCATTATGTTGTAGTTTTCTTATGTATTACACTTACATGCATTTTATAAGCAATGTTTCAATTTTGGCTTTTAACCATTATACATATATTAAAGAACTTGAGAGATGAAAAATAACTATTATCTTTACCCACGTATTTACCATTTCTGTTGCTCTTCTTTTGCTCCTGATGTTCCAAGTTTTTTTCCTGGTATCATTTAGAGCAGGTCTGCTGGTAACAAATTCTCTTTTCTGTTTTAAGAAGGACTTTATTTCACCTGTATATCTGGATATAGAATTCTGGATTGACAGTTCTTTTCTTTCATCATTTTAAAAATGCTGTTCCACTTCCTTCTGGCCTCCATGATTTTAGTTATCTGCAATTATTCAAATCACTATTCCCCTGTAAGTAATATGTTGTTTTTTTCTGGTTGCTTTGAGATTTTTTTCTTTGTCTTTTGTTTTAAGTAGTTTGATTATAATGTCTCTTGGCATGGTTTATTTGATTTTTTCCTATTTGGGGTTTGCTGAGCTTCTTAAATCTGTAGGTTTTATGTATTTTGTCAAATTTGGGATGTCCTCAGTCATTATTTCTCCAAATATTTTTTTCTGCACTGCACTCTTTCCTCTCTAGTTCTGGGACTCTGATGACACAAATGTTAGGCTTTTTGGTATTGTTCCACATATTTTTACAATCTATTTTCTCTGTTTAGATTGGAGAGTGTCTATTGATCTGTCTTCAAGTTCACTGACTCTTTCTTTTGTCAACTGCATTCTGCTGTTGAGCCCATTGGTGAGTTTTTAAATTTCAGTTTTTTATTTATTGCTTCTAAAATTTTCATTTGGTTTTTCTTCATATTTTCTATTTCTTTGCTGGAATTTTCTACCCTCCCATTCTTATAAAGAAAGTTTGCCCTTACTTGTTGGAGCATTATTATAATAGCTGCTTTAAAGTCTTTTTCAGGTAATTCCAACATCTGTGTCATCTTGGCATTGACTTCTGTTGATTATCTTTTCCCATGTAAGTTGAGTTTTTCCTGGCTTTTCAAATAGTGAGTAATTTCATATTGTATCCCAGACATTTTGAATCTTATATTCTGAGTTTCTGGATCTTATTTAAATCATATGGAAAGTGTTGATATTTTTACTTTCACAGATAATCAACCTAGTTGAATTCCAACCAGATTTCTGTGGGTTGAGTTTTCAATGTCAGTTCTACTTTCAAAGACTTTGCAGTGCTATTCAGATCTGTCCTGCATGTATGCCACTCAGTGGCCAGTCTGGAATGTGAGTGATGGGCTGTCTCCTAGTTTATTGTTCTATCTCAAAGTTTCTGGTATATTGTTTAGGGTCAGATTTACATTTGTGCACCTTTGGAGTGGATCCAGGGGTTCATAAACAACTTTTCTCCCTACTTTTTCTATATTTTTGTTAGAGAAGTTGTAGGTTTACAGAAAAATCATAAAACACAGAGTTCCCATATACCACCCTATTATTAACACTCTTTTGATAAACAACCTTATCTGGTCACATTGTTTAACTCCTTCCTATCTGTTATGTCCCTAGTGCTTTCTGGTTCCTGGGCTTCCCTTTTCAGTGCTCCAGCCAGAAAACTGGAGTTTTATTTACTTCTTTCTTCCACTCACTTTCCATGACTACATCCACATCCAGGACCAAGCCGAAGGAGGACAGGAAGAGAAAAAAGCAACAAAGGTTTTCCCACCCTTTTGGGACAGCAGCTTCACTGATGAGAGCAGATTCCCCTCCTTCAACATTGTAAGTTCCTCTAGGCCCTCACTGCCTGATGTTTTTGCCTCCGCAGTATTGCCTGGGGTTTGGGATTTAAGAGAATGGAGAAAAGAGCAGAACAGAGAGGAAAAAAAGAAAAGGAAACAGGGAATTTTCCCCACTTTGTCTGAAGGTTGGGAGACCTTTTTTTCTGCCAGAACCAGAGGATTTCTCCTGGAGCTCTCTCCATTCATGCAGATGCCCACTTCCTAATTCCAAGCTGCTTATGTCTAGACCGGGGAATACTGAAGCTAAAAATATGGTAAACTTACCTCTGATTTGGTGCTACTTTGAATTCTGGTCTTCTTTTCCCATCCATCTGCTACTATTTACAGTCTTCAAATAGCTGGTCCAGGAATTTTGTCCAGGTTCATAGCTGCATCCAATGGGGGAGACAGGATGGAATGTGCTTATCCATCTCTGCTGGAACCTGGGCCTGAGTTTTGAATTACATAATTAATCAATACCCTTTAAATGGGCATTTGGGCTAGTCATCCTGCCTTTTAATTTATTTTTTTTAAAGATTAATTTAATTTATTTATTTCTCCCCCCACCCCCGTTGTTTGTG
>JAQZBX010099278.1:0-11491 GCA_029593785.1 Cabassous unicinctus
AAAAAAAAAATTGGTTGATGTAAGTAATTCATTGCGAGTAATAAGACTAAATATTAATGGACTAAACTCATGAGTCAAGAGACACAAATTGGCAGAATGGATAAGGAAATATGACCCATCTATATGTTGTCCACAAGAAACCCACCTTAGACACAAGGATTCAAGGAGGCTATAAGTGAATGGCTGGAAAACAATTTTACAAGCAAATAATACTGCAAAACGGCTGGAGCACCTATCCTAATATCAGACAAAATAGACTTTAAATGCAAAACTATTGTAAGAGACAAACATGGGCACTATAAATTAGTAAAAGAGGTAAACTTCTGAGAAGAGAGAACAATCATAAATATTTATACACCTGATCAGGGTGCATCAAAACACAAGAGGCAAACACTGGAAAAATGAAGTGGAGAAATAAATGACTCTACACTTATACTGGAGGACTTTAATACACACAATTATCACCATTAGATAGAACATCTAGACAAAGAATTAAAACAAAAACAAAAACAAAGACTCTGGATAATACATTAGAGGACCTGGATGTAACAGACATATTCAAAATGCAACACCCAAATACAGTGGGATATACATTCTTCTTGAGTGCACATGGATCGTACTCCAAGATAGACCATATGCTAGGCCAAAGAACAGCTCTCAATGAATTCAGAAAGATTGAGATTATACAAAGCATTTCTCTGACTACAATGTGGAATGAAATTGGAAATCCCTAAGGGCCAGAGAACCAAATTAGGCACAAAGATATGGAAGCTAAACTACACACTCTTTGACAAACAGTGGGTCAAGGAGGAATTCTCAAAAGAAATCAGTAACTACCTCGAATCGAATGAAAAAGAAAACATAACATATCAAAACCTATGGAATGTGGCCAAAGCTGTACTGAAAGGGAAATTCATAGCCATAAATGCATATATTATTTAAAAAAAAAAAGCTAAAATTGAAGACCTAACTGCACACCTGGAGGAATTCGAAAAACAACAACAAACTAACTCCAAAGGAAGTAGAAAGAAAGAAATCACAGAGATTATAGCAGAACTAAATGAAATAGAAAATAAGAAAGCACTAGAAAAAATAAACAAAACCAAAAGCTGATTCTTTGAGAAGATTAATAAAATTGAAAAACCGTTAGCCAGAAAAACAAAGTAAAAGAGAGAACACATGCAAATACACAAAATAAGGAATGAAGAAGCGGATATCACTACTGATCCCACGAAAATAGAGTATCATAAGAGGATACTTTGAAAATTTATATGCCAACCAGAATGATAATTTAGAGGAAATTGACAAATTCCATGAAACACACAAGCAGCTTACATTGACAAAAGAAGAAATTGATTAACTCAACAATCCAATTACACGTAAAGGGATAGATTCAGTCATCAAAAATCTCCCAACTAAGAAGATCCCAGGACCAGGTGGCTTCACAGTTGAATTCTACCAAACATTCCGGAAAGAGCTAACACCAATTTTGCTTAAACTCTTCCACAAATTAGAAGTAGAAGGTACATTGCCTAACTCATTCTATCATGCCAACATTACCCTAATACCAAAGCCAAACAAAGATACCACAAGAAAGGAAAATTACAGACCAATTTCTCTAATGAACCTAGAATGTGAAAATTCTCAACAAAATACTTGCTAATCACATTCAACATCATATCAAAAGAATTATACACCATGAATAAGTAGGATTCATCCCGGGTATCCAAGGATGGTTCAACATAAGAAAATCAATCAATGTAATACACCACATCAATAGATTGAAAGAAAAATCACATGATCATCTCTATAGATGCAAAAAAAGCATTTGACAAAATACAGCACCCTTTCCTTATAAAAACACTGCAAAAGATGGGAATAGAAATAAACTTTCTGAAAATGATAAAGGGTATACATGAAAAACCCAAAGCTTACATAATCTTCAATGGTGAAATCCTAAAACCTTTCCCTCTGAGATTGAGAACAAGTCAAGGGTGGCTACTATCACCACTCCTATTTATTATTGCCTTAGAATTTCTTGCTCGACCAATGAGGCAAGAAAAAGATAGAAAAAGACATCCAAATTGGAAAAGAAGAAGTAAAAATTTCATTATTTGCAGATGACATAATCCTATATGTAGAAAGCCCTGAGAAATATATAACAAAGCTTCTAAACATATAAAGGGTTTCAGTAACGTCACAGTCTATAAGATCAATGCTCAAAAATCAGTAGCATTTCTGTACACCAATAATGAACAATCTGAGGAGGGATCAAGAAAAAAATACCATTTACAATCGTAACTAAAAGAATCAAATATCTAGGAATAAATCTAACTAAAGTTGCAAAGGACTTATATACAGAAAACTACAGAACACTGTTAAAAGAAATCAAAGAAGACATAAATAAATGGAAGAATATTCCTTGTTCATGGGTAGGAAGAATAAATATTATCAAGATGTCTATCCTAACCAAACTAATCTACAGATTTAATGCAATGCTAATAAAAATCAACACAGTATTTTTTAAGGAATTGCAAAAACTAACTACCAAATTTATTTGGAAGGGTAAGAGGCCCCGAATTCCCAAAGACATATTGAAAAAGAAAAATGAAGTTGGAGGTATTACACTACCTGACTTTAAAAGATACTACAAAGCTACAGTGCTGAAAAACACATTGTATTGGCACAAAGATAGACACATTGACCAATGGAACTGAATTGAGAGTCCTGATATAAATCCTTGCATGTACCATTATCTGATATTGGACAAGGACACCAAGTCCACTTAGTTGGGAAAGAATGGCTTCTTCTACAAGTGGTGCATGGAGAACTGGATACCCATATCCAAAGGAATGAAAGAGGAACACCATCTCACACCTTATACGAAAATCAACTCAAGATGGATCAAAGATCTAAATATAAGAGCCAAGTCCATAAAGACTTGGAAGATAATGCAAGGAAGCATCTACAGGACCATGTAATAGGAAATGGTTTCATGAACCTCACACCCAAAGCACGAGCAGGACAAGAAAAAAATAGAAAAATAGGATCTTCTCAATATTATAAACTTTTGCACCTCAAAGGACGTTATCAAGAAAATAAAAGGGCAGCGTACCAAATGGGAGAAAATGTTTGGCATCCACATATCTGATAGGAGCCTAATATCCTGCATATATAAAGAAATCCTACAAGTCAAAAACAAAAATACTAATAACCCATTGAAAAAAATGGGCAAGTGACCTAAAAAGACACTTCTCCAAGGAAAAAATACAAATGGATAAAAAGCACATGAAAAAATGCTTGACATCACTTGCTATTAGAGAAATGCAAATCAAAACTACATTGAGATACCATCTGACATCCATTAGAATGGCAGCTATTAAAAAAACAGCACACTGTAAGTGTTGGAGAGGTTGTGTAGGAATGGAAACCCACATCCACTGCTGATGGGATTGTGGAATGATCCAGCCACTGTGGAAGACAGTTTGGTGGTTCCTCAAAAAACTAACTATAGATCTTCCATATAATCCAGTGATTCTACTGCTGGGTATATACCCAGAAGAACTGAAAGCAAAGACACGAACAGATATATGCCCACCAGTGTTCATAGCAGCATTGTTCGCTATTGCCAAAAGTTGGAATCAACCCAGGTGCTGATAAACAGAAGAATGGATAAACAAAATGTGGTACATACATACAAAGGTTTATTACTCAGTTGTAAGAAGGAATAAAGTACTAAACTTGGGATAACATGGATGAATTTGGAAGACCTTATGTTGAGTGAAGCAAGCCAGGCATTGAAAGATGAACAGTACATGATCTCACTGATAAGAATTAAGGAAATTGAGCAGTCTCTGAGAACAATTGTCTGAAAGATAGATGTATAAGAAAGAGAAAGAAAAGAGAAAGTTGTGAGCCATCATTCATATGGACTTAACCTCTGGTAAAGTGATATAGTATAGTTGTGTACTGAAAGGATAGGACAGGAGGGTAGTGCTGTATTGGGTTGGGTGGTGCAGGGTTGACAGGTGGGTAGATTGGGAAACGTGGGTTAGAATAACCAGGACACTGAAGGGATAGCAGAAATAGACAGGTGGGCATCTCTTAAGAGCAAGGATGGCTCTTAATAGTGGAGGACAAACCAGTGTGTCATGACGTCTTGTTGCATGTAAGTATGAATCTTATCATCCAATGAGTCACGCCAGGGGGTCATAAGAGGACTTAGAGGGATGGAGAGGAAGGAACAGAATAAGTCATACAAGAGGTATTTAGTGTTCAGTTGAAATGTTTTTCATTACCTGACAGTGATGGACACAGGACATGGTAAATATCATGAAAATTTATAAAAGTGTACTATGCAAAATATTAACCATACTGTATACCATTGACAATATTTAGTAGCTATGTTTCACTATCTGCATATCAGTTATAACAATGCTACCATCCTGATACAAAAAGGTTTTAATATGGGGTGAGGAAAGGGGGAGGAGGTTGGGTATATGAGAGTGTCTTCTATTTGGTGTGTGACTTTGATTTGACCTAAAATTTCTTTGACAATTAAATGAAAAATAGTGAGACACTTGGGAGTGAGAGGGGGAAGGTGCCACGGTACAGAATGGACAAAAGATAGTGCAGTGATAAAAGGTAAAATGTCAAAAAAATTTCTTTTTTGCTTTTTTAATAATTTTTTTCATTTTTTAAATAACCCAATCCTTTAATTTTATTTTTAGTTTTTTTTTTTAAGTTTTCATGTATTTTATCTCTTACATTTAAATATCATTATTTTTTCATTTTCCTAGTAATTATATTTGGCTATTGTTTTGGCTTCATCTTTAAAGAAACTTTGGATCACAGAAGGGTTACCAATGGTGTGGGAGAGGATCAATGGGGGGTGGTGTCAGGGATGGGGTTTGCATGGGAGGAAGCTCACCTGAACATACATAAAAGGTATATAAAATTGTTCAAATGCTCATGGGGCATGGTCACAGTGGGTAGACAATCACTCAATAAATGAGTGAATACTGAATTCCCACCCTGGACAGCTCTGCCATATTCTCCAATGGAGTAGCAACAGTCCCCCAAGTGCAGAGGCAGTGTCTGGCAAAGGAGGATGATCCGCTGACGGGCTCTTGTTATTAATGACTAGCTTTATGAGTCTTGGCTCTTGAAGTTAAAACAGACTATTGTTATGTGGTGCCTAATGGTTGCCTCCTGAGAGCCTCCTTGTTGCTCAAATGTGGCCTCTCTCTAAGCCAAACTCAGCCTATGAATGCATTACGTTCTTCCCATCCTGGGACATGATTCCTGGGGATGAGCCTCCCTGGCAACGAGGGATTACTAATAAGTTCCAACAGGCAATACAACTGGAAAAAGACCTCGATTAAAAGGGGAAAAGGTAAAGACAAATGAGTTTATATGACTAAGAGACTTCAAATTGAGTGGGGAGGTCATCCCCTAGGTAACGCCGATGCATAACTCTATAGGACCAAATAGGCTTCAAATGTGGATACACCCCAAACAGAGGGTCTCCTGAGGGCTCTGGAGACACCCAGGTCTTATATTGGGGAGGATAGCCCCAGAGTTTTTCACCTTATCAGTGGGCCCTACTTTGGAATCCTTGCTCCTGAGAGTGACAGAGTTGGTCCCAAATATGTCTTCCCTGAACATGGTCCATCTGTCCCGTCTATTCAAACCTATATATGTTGCTGGAGTTTGTAGGTATTCTTCCAGAGACCATATTCTTTGGACTGTCCATGTGCCAGCTGTGCTTGGAATCTAGGTGGAGCTACAAATCCTACTCTACAGCTCAATGGACTCACCCTGGACACCTGGTGGGGAGATGATGATGGACAACAGCCATTCCAGGGATTGGAGAGAGTCTGCAGCTGCAGGCTGGATAAGCCCATCCATCTTATCCATGAGCTATAAGCCCCTTCTCACTTGGAGATGGAGTGGACATCACCATCTCAAACTCCTCAGGACTGGGGGAAGAGCTATGGACTAAAGTGGACTTACGAGTATTCTGTTATAGACATATTGTTATTCACGCAATGGAGGAAATTACAACATTAATGTGGAGCCAGTGGCCACCGGATGCTTTAGGGGCAGGGAGAGGGAAAAGTAGTTGTAATACAAGGGCTTTTTCGGGACTTGGAAATTATCCTGAGTGACATTGCAATGACAGCTATAGGCCCTTTTATATCATTAGAAAACATGCAGAACTGTGGGTGAGAGAGTATGGTCTACAATGTGAACTATGGTCCGTGCTTAGGGGCAAAGCCCCAAGATGTGCATATCTATTGCAGGTGATGGGCCACACTAATGAAGGATGTTTATGTGGGAGGTTGTGGGAGGAGTTGTGGGAGGAGGTGTTGGGGCATATGGGAATCCCTACAATTTTTGTGTAACATTTATGTAATCTAAGTATCTTTTAAAAAATAAAAATAAAATCATAAAATGTATATATATAAAATTTAGAATTATCTTGCTCAATATACAATAGATTTAATAAAGTTTATAGTTATATAGATGTATAGGGTCTAGAGGTGGATGTTTATTTTGTGGGAGAAAAAAGAGAAGATTTGGGCATATATATATAGATTTCTGGGACCAGGTTAATTTGGACTGGTTAAAATTCAAACAAGTAGTAGGGAAAATTGAAGATTTTAAATAAAAGAAAATAGTATCCTCCAGATTGGGAGCCCTCCCTCCATCCCCAAATCAGAACTGCTGGATAGAATAAGAGTATTAGGAAATAGTAACAGAATCAAGTGATAAATTTCTGAGGTGGTATTTTTCTGAGACAAATCATACACATTGTTCAAGTGTAGATTTCCTATCTTTATGTCCTAAAATTTTCTTATTGCTTATTAAAAAAATAAAATTGTTTGACCTGGTTTTCGTGGCTATCCATTTCTGCCAACAAGTTTATCTCTATCACTTTTTGGTTTAATAAGAGTGTAATTCTTAAAGAGAAATTAACCTTCTCTTCATCTCTATGTTTACCTGAAGCAATCCATGATTTTCTCTTATAATATTTTACTCACTTTTCTCATCTAACTGCTCTTCTCCTCATAGCCAAGGACATCAACTTTTGGTCTTTAGCTTCCAGAGGACCTGAATATAATAAAATTGTTATAATTAAATCATTTCCTCTTTCATCTGTTTCAGAGATAATTGGAACTGCCATTCCAAGCTTCTATTTATCATACTATAACTAGTGTTACTCATTGAACAATGTTATAGCAGCTGGACATGAAAAGTTTTGCAGTTTTATTGTGATTATGCAGTTTTATTAGAGTAAATGAATAATTTGTTACTGTTTTTGAGACATTCTCAAAAGAGAAACCCAGTATAAGCTTATTGAATACCTGAGCCCAAGTTCCATCAAACAGAGTTGGAAACTTCAGTTTTTCACATTTAAAAGTATAACTCTGCTTCTTTCTCATTTTGAATCTTCACTGGCCAAACAATTCATTCTATAGGAATTGCTCAACTTTTAAAATCACAGTTCATTTGGTATTAAGTCATAAAATTGTGTAAATTTCTTGGGTAATTAATGAAATTATTTTGACATATATTATCCCTCGAATTCATTGTTGAGGACATCTTTCCCCTAAGAGACAACAGATATGAATAGGTTCTTAATAATATATGATAACTCATTGATTTGTTATTGATTCGTTGATGGATTCCTGATTAGTCAGAAAAAGGAAGACAATCTCAAACTCATACAAAAATAAAATCCAGATCATTTGAGATCAAAGCTAAAAAGCATAAGGAAAATAAAGATGCTGACTTAACTAATAAAAGCAATAATCTAAACTCTATAAAAATGAAAAAAAAAAAAGAAGTTCAAACCTTAAAATACCAAAAACCTGATTTATAAATGTTATATATATATCAGTTAAATAAAATATAAGAAGAAGAATACAAAGAAACTGTATAGTATCACAAGGAATAAAAGAAATGTGTATCATGATTTCAATTTATGCTGAAACAGAATATTCCAAATTTGTTTTTCCTTAGAAAATTCTACCATTTTCCTATATTTGTAGAAACATGGAGAATAATGATACCATTTGTACATAGAAAGAGATATTGAAAAAATATTATGTAAATGTAGAAGGCTGTAAAATCTGTAAAATTATGTATGGAATTAACAGTTACCTCTGGGGTGTGGGATTTGGAAGTAAGTTTTGAAAAGACATTTTTGTTTTTCATCCTCTAACCTACTATAAACTTTGTATGTTTAATATGGAAATACATTCATTCTATAATTGAAACAATTCTAATAAATACAGGGAAAAAACAAATTGGAAGGATACTTGATCATATTTACCAATAATTATGTAAATATTCACCTCTTTTGCTTCAGTAGTTCCATTTAAATATATTTTAATGAATTTATTAAAATACTGATAAGTCTACAAATGAAGAGATTCTTAGAATAGTTTTTTATGAGTGAAAATTTGAAAACCCCTAAATTAGTAAAATATAAATGACAATATTTGATTAACAGGTTTTCACGTGTGAATTCACAACTACAAAGTGTGTAATTACATAATTTTGCCCTTTATTTACATGGAAAAGTCTTTAAAAAAAAAATCAGCGTGTAAAAATTTGTAGTATGATTGCTTTCTTATAGATTCATATATATATATCATATATATATATATATATATGATATATATATATATATATGAAGAAAGAAACAGAAGAACAATGGAGAATATATGTATGGGGTAGTTCTGAAATGCTTTTTAAAATGATGTTTCAAGAGAAACAAAAATTGGAAGAAAACAAATCCTCTGAAACATAGTGGTAAGAGAATTATATGTGAGAAAAGATATCTTTCAGGTTACATAAATGTATAAAGTGGTACATCAAGTTGAATCCTTGGAATATGAAATGCAATATCATGTATCCAGCATGAGCCAGGGGTGATTTCATGTACATGGAAATTTCCCTCAATAATTCCAGGCTCAATGATTTATTCAAACATCTCATATGTCCTGAAGGACAATGAAGGTAACATTACCATTGTGAGCCAAAAGTTGGATAAATAATTTCTTCTTAAATTATAGCCCAACCAAGATACTGAAAATGTCAATAATAATGGATGCTAATGGGTATGCAAAGAAATATTTTTCTCAAGAGGGAATCTCCAAATTTAATATTTTTGAATTAAATATGCATATTGATTTTAGTTAATGAGAGCAATATCTATGCACATATATTATATACATATGCATACATTTAATAAAATGTCTATTAAAATCTCATTTTCTCATAAAGTAAAAGTTTTAAGACATTAAAGTGACTTGCTTAAAGTTATACCAAAAAAGGCAGCAATTTAAGAGACTGACAGAAAACACAATCACCTAATAAATTTTTCCAAAAAAAAAAAATTTTGTTCCACCCAAAAGTCCCCATAGTTAAAGACTTGGAATCAGACTTTTGAAAAAATTTCCATGTGAATTTGACAACATTTTGGAACCACTGAATTTGTTAGCCATCAGAACTATTTAAGGTAATGATTTGGAGTTCAAGTCCATTGTTCTTACCACACCAACACTCTCAATTTTCTTTGCAGATAGTCCTTTCTCAACTGTGTGATATCCACAACTACTGAAACCATGTATCTGAACAGCAGTGTAAAAGAATTCATTCTGTCAGGGTTAACACAGGATGATATAAAGGAAGAAATAGTTTTTGCAGTCTTCTTTCTTTACCTCGCAACTCTTGCTGCAAATTTACTTGTTGTGATGACCATCAGATACAGTCGGATGCTTGGAAGCCCCATGCACTTCTTCCATTTTTATTTATCCTTTGCTAATGCCTGTTTCTCCACAACAATGGCACCAAGACTGATTATAGATGCTGTATCTGAGAAGAAAGTCATCTCCTACAATGAGTGCATGACCCAAATCTTTGCAGTTCACTTTTTTGCATGCATGGAGATTTTTGTGCTCATCCTCATGCCCTTTGATCATTATGTGACAATATGTAAGCCCCTGAGATACACAAGCAACATGAACAGATGTATCTGTGCTAGGTTGGTGAATCTGGCCTGGGTGGGATCTTATATCCATTCTTTAGCACAGATTTTTTTGGCTTTGAAATTGCCCTTCTGTGGTCCTAATGTTATTGATTACTATTGCTGTGATATGCAACCTCTGTTGAAACTTGCCCGCATGGACACCTATGTCATAAATTTACTCATAGTCTTTAATAGTGGGGTCATATGTACAATGAGTTTCATAACCCTGATAATCTCCTATATTTTAATCTTACATTCTCTGAGAAACCAGAGTGCAGAAGGAAGAAAGAAAGCCCTCTACACCTGTGCTTCCCATATAACCATGGTCACCTTATTATTTGTTCCACGCATATTCACATATGCTCACCCTCCAACCACATTTATTGTGGACAAGATAGTGGCCGTCTTTTACACGATTGGTACAACCTTGCTCAACCCTCTGATTTACACTTTGAGGAGTTCAGAAGTCAAAAATGCCATGAGAAAGTTATAATAAACTGTGATTTGACGTGGCAAAGAGTGGAAGACTCCAAATGCTAATTCTGTAACTGTTTAAATACAATTAGTTGATAAAGCAGAGAAAATGTTCACATTCTGATGCAGGAATTAAAATTCCATCTCAGTGAGATTTTTGGGGAAAGAGATTTAGAACAATAGAGACACATTCATTTTAAGCTGCTCTCCCATAGAGTGATAGAATACGAATTGTACCAAGATTTGTGGAAGCAATTGCTGAGTACTTAATCCCATTCTCTGCAGTGCAGCTTGTTAACCAGAGCTCATTATGCCTATAATTTTACCTTCCTTTTTGTACAATATTCTGGTTTAGATATCTCATTTCCATTTTTCTTCTCCAAGTCCAATATTTGAACCTGATTTCTACATTATGTGGTTTTTTGGTGATTCAGTTCTGACATTTCTGAATCTAGAAACTATTTTCTGGCTCAATATTCAACCCAAAGTCATTGTAAGAAGACCATAAATAGTAGCAATTGAGCTCTTATTTGATGCTTGGTTTCTTTTTGTAACATCCTTAAATGTGGCTTGTATTCTCATCTAACTCATAACCAGTTTTTTCAAATAAGGGCAAACCTGACTATAATGAACTTTCACTATATTGAGCCATAATCACTCATGTTTCAACAGGTTTTGTTAATCATATTAATCACTGTTCATTTAATATATTTATTATTATATACTATTTTGTAATTTAAGACAATGGACATTATGCAAAACTTTTGTTGGGTTATTTTGTGGAAATTTTATAAAATTGTGAGAGTTATAATAATCAACACTTCATGGATGCAATTATGGATACAAAAAAGCAAAAATTGATACATGAAAAAGAATTGTGCAGTACCATGTAACATACCTATACAATCCATCTGAAGATAGAATTAACAGAAGTGAACACATAAGAGTCTATCAAGGAGGTAAACTTCCTCCTTA
>JAQZBX010099279.1:0-11491 GCA_029593785.1 Cabassous unicinctus
AATTTCAGATTTGAATGAGAAGAGACTGAAGGCAGGGAGATAGATTCAAAGAAAAAAAAAGCCATCTTGTCAACAAGGGATTTAAATGTCAAACAAGTAATGTGCTCACAAAGAAGTAAATTGAAGATAATTTCCTTAAAGTGTGTTTTCTCAACTTTGATGAGATGTTGAAGGGTTGTTTGTTTGTTTTTTTCTGAGTAATCCATTTGGATAATAGTTCTCTAAATGCATGGGAGCTGCCTTTTGAATAAAGTTATATTTAATACAGATTATTTCCCTTTCTTTTAATGATAATATTTTAATCAGCATCTGTCTGGGAGAAATTCAAATGTTTTTAGTGTCAGCAGCCGCTATGGTGCACTTTTTGAGCTGGGAGTCAAGGAGCAGAGTTCTAGCTATGGCTCCGCTACTAACTGGTTTTGAGACCTTAACTTCTCTGGGTCTTACCTAGAGTTGCAGTGAATGAATTTAATCTGTTTCCTGTTTTAAGGAATGTTTTGGTCAAGTTTAGGGGTTCCTTATTTAGATGCCTATAGCTACGGGGAACAGGCAGTTACCAAAATTGAAGCAATGTGTCATTAAAACATTGAGGTGTCTGTAGGGCACTGGAATGTGCATGCATCTTGCAAAAGAAGCAGGCATGAATGTGGGGCCAGTATTGCCAGTCTTTAGTATTTTATAGAGAAGTTGAGATCTAGATTTTAAAAATCGAATAAAAATTATTTTCATATTGCAAACATGGGCGCTAGACTATTAGTCACCAATTTGCAACCTCTTAGTGATCTTTAAGGTCCCTGCCATTTATAACATTTTATAAATTAGGGGTAGAGAACGAGAAGCCATTAATTGAACCAAGCGCAGAGGACGGTAAATGTGGCCACAGTAATGTCAAATATTTTCAACAGTGACCTTATTAATGGTGTTTCCAAGGCTCAGCTCAGGCTCCTGCATATGTATAGAGTTTACTATATAGATTTCCCTCTTCTAACCATCATTTTCCTGAACCTTGTCTCAAAGATCACTTAGGACCTTTGCTTGCCAAAAGCAGTACTCTTTTCCCAGCTTTGCTCTTACTTCATTTTGGGAAAGCTTTTCACATTATTAATTAGCTTCTCCTAATTGATTTTGTTCTTCCTTTGGCTCCTCTGATGGCACTTTGCTTCCAACGTTGCTTCTTTTCTTTCTGACTGTTCCTTCCATTTCTCTTCCTGGCTATTATTGCTTTCCCATCTTCTAAGATAGACAATTTTTAATAACATTTTATTGAAGTTTATCATTCATATATGAACATTCATATAAACACTAAATGTATAGTAAAAGTTGTGAACTGACAAAACAAACATGCATATCATCATGCAGGGCTCCCATACATCATCCCACCACCAACACCTTGCATTGTTGTGAAACTTTTGTTGCAAACTATGAAAGAGCATTGTCAAAGTATTACTACTAGCTATAGCCCATATCTTATATTTGTTGCATTTCCCCCCCAACCCACCCGATTATTAACACCCTGTAATAGTATTATCATTCATGAGAGAACATTCTCATATTTGTCCTGTTAACCACAGTCCATCTTCCACCACTGGATTCCCTGTGTTATACACTGCTATGCTTTGTACAATCAATTCAAAGTGTACACTTAGTGGCTCACATTTTCTTCACAGATGTGTGCTGTTATCACCTCAATTTTAGATGGTTTCATTACTCCACAAGGAAAAATCCATACCCTTTATAAGACCTTTTTCTTGTCCCTTAGAATTGAAATAATACCTTCTTGCCATTGCTGCAAAATATTACATAGAGTATTACTGTCAACTATCATACATTAGTTACATTAGTTGTTATTTTCCTGTGTATCACCATATTCTTAGTATTTTGTGAAAGAAGAGCATTCTTATATTTGTACTATTAACCACAATCTTCATCCACCACTGAAATCACTATGTTATACAATCCCTAGATTATTCTCTAGTTTTCTTTCAATTGACATTTACCTCCACGGACTACCCCTTTTAGCCACACATTTATAAATTAGCAGTACTAGTTATACTCATTATAATGTGTTAACTATCGATTCTATTTATTTCCACACTTTTACAGTTTACCTTATTAATAATGCTATATACATTAAACTTCAGCACCCACTCTCAGCCCACATTCTATTTCCTAGTAATTTATACTCCGTGATTTTACCTCCATGAGTTTACTTATCTAATAATTAGTTCATATTAGTGAGATAATACAATATTTGTCTTTTGCGTCTGGCTTATTACATTCAACATAATATCCTCAAGGTTCATCCATGTTGTCATATGCATCCGTATTTCATTTCTTCTTACAACAGAATAGTACTCCATTGTATGTATATACCACATTTTGTTTAGCTATTCATCAGTTGATGGAAACTTGGGCTTGTTCCGTATTGTATTTTAGCAATTGTGAATAATGCTGCTATGAGCATTGATGTGCAAATGTCAGTTTGCATCCTTGCTTTTAGTTCTTCTGAATATAATACTAGTAATGGGATTGCTGGATCATACAGCAGTTCTATATTCAGCTTCTTGAAGTACTGCCAAACTGTCTTACACAGAGGCTGCACCATTCTACATTCCCACCAACAGTAGAGGAGTGTTCCTGTTTCTTCACATCCTCTCCAGCACTTGTAGCTTTCTTCTTTTACTAATGGCCATTCTATAAGGTGTGAAATGGTAATTCATTATAGTTTTCATCTGCATTTCCCTAATAGCTAGTGATGTTGAACATTTTTTTTCATGTGCTTTTTTAGCCATTTGTGTTTCCTCTTTGAAGAAAGGTCTCTCCAAGTCTTTTGCCTCTTTTTTAATTGGGTTGTTTGTCTTTATTATTCAGTTGTATGACCTCTCTGTATAACATGGATATCAAACCCTTATCAGATATGTGGTTTCCAAATATTTTCTCCCATTGAGTAGGCTGCCTTTTTACTTTCTTGACTAAGTCTTTTGAATAACAAAAGTGTTTAATTTTGAGGAGGTCCCATTTATCTACTTTTTCTTTTGTTGCTTGTGCTTTGGTGTAAGGTTTAAGAAACTACTGCCTTAGGGTAAGCATTTTTTAAAAGTACTCTTCTTGGTTATCATTTAAAAAACATTTTAAATATAGGGTGCATTATTTATTTATTTTCCACTTTCCTAATTTTAACTACCAATTCAAATGATATATAACCAAAAAAATTGTTTTGTAACATCAGGTCCTGTTTCAAGATTAGTTTTCAGGTCTGGAATTGCCCTGTTGTTCATGTTCTTTGGATATCCCAGTGGCATCTTAGATTCAATGGGGCTAACCTGAAGCCATTCTATCTCCTCTACATCCCTCTTCCTCTTCTTCCCAGCCCAAAAAAGAAGGCTTTTTAAAAATCATTGGCCTCCAAACTTCTGTCTAAGTTAAAGACATGCTATAAGGGAAACCGAACAAATGCTACTTTAAAAGAACTACTAACTAGAAAAGATTGATTTATATTTGAATAACAAAGTTTTCTCTTCAACCACTCAGGTATCCCCCTTTGCTTTGTTTGCTAATCAATATTCTAAAGTGAATGAAAGTAGTTTATTTTCTTCAGTAGCTCTTCTTTCTAATAAGATTGATGGTTCCCACATCAGATGAATTATGTGAAAGGAGGAAAGAAAAGGAGAACCAAGATGCTAGGAACCACAGAGTATGGTTATGAAATCAGTCTCGTGCATTTTAAAAATATATAACATGGAAAGTAATTATAATTCTCCTTAGAGTTTAGTACTGTAGTGACAATCACCTTTCCAGGAAAGACTACCAGGGTTTATTTGAAGATGTTTTCTTTCTTCTGTTCTTTATAGCAGGATTATACATTTCATAATGTATCATTAAACTGGAGAACGTTTTGCTGCTAGAAATGATTCATTCTTTTTCCGTTTTGAAGGCAGCGTTTTTTTCTTGATGTTATTTCAGTGCTCGCCTGGAAATGGATAGGAGGAGATTATGAATCTTGACATATAAGAGATGCTCATATTTATTACCTCTAGTTGAGGAGAAGCCATGCCAGTGTGTTGAATATAATGGTGCCAAACCACTTTTCATATTTGTTAGGATTTGATGACCTCCTACTGTTTTATTCAATTAGAGCTTCACGTTTGCTGCTAGGAATTCTGTCTTTTTTCAGCCCATATCAGCTTCTTCTGGTTCGTGTGTGCATCACATCTGCTGTTCAGGAGGCACTGAGACTATTGGTTCTTCTTTGAAATATACTGTGCATCTGTTTTTCTATTCTACCTCCATTAAGAATTGTCTGTCTTTGCTTTAGATTGGCCCACTTCCTGTTCTGAAATTTCTATGTAGGACTTTTAGTCATTTTGCAACTTGGTGAAGCCGTCATAATTTCTTACGTGGCAGCGATGTAAGCCTCAACAGTTAGAATTTGAGTTAAATACATCTCTACCGACCCTGCTTTACAGCATTGCTCTTCAATGATCTGCCTGCTACACTGTATTTTCTTTGTTCTGTTTCATACTCTTGGTTATTTTTCCTTTAAGAAATTTCTTTTTCAAATCTTCCTTCCATATGAAACATTATATCTCCTTAAATTCTTAAAAAATTCCTTTGCTCTAAAAATGTATTTTTTTAAAGATTTATTTGTTTAGTTTATTTTTCTTTATTTACCCCCCTCCCCCAGATAGCTCTCTCGTCTGTCTGCTTGCCGACTCCGGGAGGCACTGGGAATTGAACCCAGGACCTCCCACGTGAAAGGCGAGTGCCCAACGGCCAGTGCCACATCCACCGTGGGCTGTGGCATCTGCTGGCTTGTGGCATTTGCTCCTTGCGGTGGGGGCGGTATCTAGCTCATTGTCGCAGGGGTGGCATCTGCTTGTCTTCTTTTTTAGGAGTCACCAGGACCAAACCCTGGACCTCCCATGTGGTAGGCAGGCACCCAACTGGTTGAGTCACATCTGCTTCCCTGTATTTCTTTTAAATCCTTGGGTGTTCTTCATTTATAGAGATAAAATTGTGCCTGGAGACATTGATTTTTAGCTTTTTTTACTAATTGTGCCTTATACAGACTCTTGCTTTACTGAAAAATTGCTTTTTGATTATTTTATAATTAACATGTTTTAATTGGCCAGGCCTGTGTCTCATGCCAACCTGCAGATGGGGTCAAGTCAATGCAACTGGAACTATATGGACTAAGAGTGGACAAGGATGGTTGCCCAGAGGGAAACCAGGGTCTGTAGTGAGAAGTTAAAGGAATGGATGCTGCATAGCTAAAACTGAAATATGCACAACCATAAGTGGGAGGTGGTGAGACTGGTGCTGGAAGACATGTGCTTGAGGTACCTTTTAGCAATTCAAAAGGACATGTCAATAATTGACAACAGATATAGAACAAAGGAGATATTTTTGACATTAATAGTTGAAGAACTAAACTTTATGCTTAGAGAGAGGTAGAACATATAGGGGATTGTGATGTTTGTAAATAAAATGCAAGCTGTGTAAAAGGAAGAGGAGGTAACTAGTATTGTTATGCTTAGTCCAAAATGGTTGAGAATTTTCAGTTAACACATTTTCCACTGGATTAATCTTCTATAATTTTACATACATTTTAGCAAATTGGCATTGTTTAATGACCACCTTTTAGGGGTTTGGGGGAAGGAAGTAGGGTGAAGAATGCAAATAGAAAAGCCAAGGAGATATTCAGGTTGTGATTTTCAAAATCTGGTTTTGCATCAAGAAAATGGAAGCATTTTCTGCATTCTTTATCTGTCTTTTGTGTATTACTGATGCTGTAACACTGGAAAGTGATCTTAAGTGAAGAAACAAGCTTTAACTAAAATTGCATAGGTCCTGGAACCTGTGTGACATTTTCCAGAATCACCCTGTACAAGTGCAAGTGTATTGAGGGAAGGAGAGGGTAGTGGAGGATGAAGCCAGAGGGGTAGTGGGAGGCCAGAGCTATATCATTATGGGTAGGTTTGGTGGGGCCTGAAGATTATATAATTTGGGGGGGGGGATTTCTTTAAGAAAAATAATAAAAAATTATGAATGAACAATTTCAAAAGTTCTTCCGCAAGGCCTTGGAATGGGGTCTTGCAAGTGAGACCAGAAGTTTATGCTTCTTTAGGTTCATGGTAAATCCACTTCTGCACATAGGGCATTGTAACTCACAGTAAAAACGTTGGCTGTACCTGTGACATTGTATGCCACCGGGGGATTTTTAAAATTTTTATTTTATGTTTTTTTTTTTCTTTTTCTATTATGTTCATTGAAGGATTTTGAGCAGAGGGGCAACACAATTAGCCTACATTTTAAAGGAATCACTCAGATTGTTACAGGGAGCAAAAACTAGCAGAACAGGAACAGAAGCAAGGAGACCAATTAGGAAGACACTGCAGTAATTGTGGTGAGAATGATGAAGTCTTGAATTACATGAGTCTCACTCATGAAGGTAGTGAGAAACTGTCAGAGACTGCATATATTTTGAGGGTCAAGTTGGCAGGGTTTGATGATTGGTAGGAGTGGGAGGGGAATGTTGAGAGTAAAAGAGTTGTCAAGGATTATTCCAAGGTTTTGGCCTGGGCAAATGAAAGGATGGAGTTGACCTGTACTAGGTAGGGGAGTCTATGGGAGCCACAGGTTTAGGATGGAGTATTAGGAGTTAGGTTTTATTTTATTTTATTTTTTATTTTATTTTTTTTAAAGATACTTACATTGCACAAATGTTACATAAAAAATATAGGGGATTCCCATATGCCCCGCTCCCCACATCTCCCACATTTTCCCACATTAACAACATCCTTCATTAGTGTGGTACATTCTTTGCAATTGATGAACATATTTTGGAGCATTGCCACTAAGTGTGGATTAAAGTTTACATTGTAGTTTACACTCTCTCCCTCCCAATTCTGTAGGTTATGGCAAGATATATAATGGCCTGTATCTGTTGTTGCAATGTCATTCAGGACAATTTCCAAGTCCTGAAAAAGTCCCCGTATTATACCTGTTTTTCCCTCTCCCTGCCCTCAAAACCTCCAATGGTACTGCCTCCACATCAATGATATAGTTTCTTCCATTACTAGAATCACAATAAGTCTATAGTAGAATACCAGTAAGTCTACTTTAGTCCATAGTTCATTCCCGAATCCTGAGGATTCTGGGATAGTGATGCCCACTCCACCTCTAATTGAGGGGGCGCTGCGATCCCGTAGGGCTGATGGATAGGGCTGTCTTGCTTGCAGTTGTAGACTTTCTCAGTTCCTTGGTATTGTAGTTGTCCATCATCACCCCCTTTTTAGTTGTCCTGGGTGAGGCCAATGAACTGGAGAGTAGGTGTTACAACTCCATTGAGATTCAGGGCCCAGCTGGCTTATGGATAGCCCAAAGATTCAAGTCTCTTGGACATACAACTAACAACTCTAATACTAATTATAGGTTCAAATTGAAGGACAGAAGAGTCATGTGTAGGGAAACCACACTGAGTCTAACTCTGTCACACTGGGGAGCATACATTCCAAAGTACGGCCCACTGGCAAGGCATCAAACTCCTGAGCTATCTGCCCTGACTATAGTGTCTGGATGGCTCCAGCGCCCTGAGGAGCCTAGCTATTTGTGGTAGTATCTACTTTGGCAGTCAATGAGATCCTGCTGAGACGTGCATAAGCATAACCTCTGGAATGACCTCCCGACTCACTTTGAGGTCTCTTAGCCATATAAACTCATTTGTCTTTACCTTTTCCCCCTTTTGGTCAAGGTCTCTTTCCAGTTGCATTGCTAGTTGGTGCTTGGTAGTAATCCCTCCGTGCCAGGGAGGCTCATCCCTGGGAGTCATGTCTCATGCTGGGGAGAAGGTAATGTATTTATATGCTGAGTTTGGCTTAGAGAGAGGCCACATTTGAGCAACAAGTAGGCTCCCAGGAGGCAACTCTTAGGAACCCTGTAATACTAGGCTAAGTTTCAATTTCAAGAGTAGAGGTTCATAAGCACAATCATCAATATCAAGGGCCCATCAATGGACCATCCTCCTTCACTAGTCATTGCCCCTGTAGTCAGGGGATTCTAGCTGTTCCATTAGAGAATGTGGCAGAGCTCCCTAGGATGGGAATTGGATATTCCTTTGGTTATGTGTGAATCTCCAACCACCGTGACAATGCCCCATGAGCATTTCAGCACATTTATATGCCTTATATGTATGCCCAGGTGAGCTTCCTCCCATGTATCCCCCATTACTGATATCCAACTCCAATGATCCTCCCCTGCCACAGTTGGAATCTTTCTGCAATCCAAAACTTCTTCAAAAATGAAGCCAGTAAAATAGCCAAATACAATTAATAAGAAAATGAAATAATGGTAGTTTTAAAAATATGAAATAAAATATAAAAAAATTTTAAAAAATAAAATAAAAATTTTTGTGATAATAAAAAATAATGAAAAAATATTAAAATTTTTTTTTGACATTTTACCTTTTATAACAATAAGATCTGTTGTTCTGTATGTACAGTGACATTTTCTTCCATTTGTTCCTCCAGTGTCTTACTTTTTAAATTTTGTCTTCAAAGAAGTTTTAGGTTACAGAAAAGTCACTTACCGAATACAGGGGACTCCCATATACCCAACATCCTCCCTCTTTTCCCCCTTCCCACATTAATAACCTTTTTGTATGTGGATGGTACGTTTGTTACAAGTGATATACAAATATTGAAACATAGCTACTAACATGGTCAATGGTTTACATTATGATTTACATTTTGGACCATACATTTTTATAAATTTTGATGTAATTTAACATGGCCCGTATCCATCATAGCAAGATCATGTAGAACACTTCCATCACCCCCAAAATGCCTCCTGTTCCATCTATTCTATTCTTCCCTAACCGTCCCCTCGGGACCCATGGCAACCACCAGGCTTCACTCCTTGAAGGACAAGATTCATGGTTACTTGCAACAACACTGAGGGCTTGACACACTGGTCTGCCCTCCCCTATTAGGCACCACCCATGCTCTCTAGAGACTCCCACCTCTCTATTTGAGAACATAGTGGGCCTCCCCAGATGGGAGTCCAATACTTTGCTGCTCATTATGTGGGTTTCCACCCACTGATATAATACACTATGGCAAGATGAACAAGGAGTTAGGCTTTAGATATTTTATGTTTGAGGCATCTATTAAGCATCCAAAGAGAGAAATCAGGTAATAGAATATATGAGTCAGAAGATCAGTAGAGAGGGGTTGGGGCTGTGGATAATAATTTGGAAGTCCGAATATAGATGATATTTAAAATTATAATGCTGTCTAAGATTGCGTGGGGGTGGGACCAGATAAAGAAGAGAAAAGGTCCAAGGACTGAACTTAGAAGTTTAGAAGTTGGGGAGATGAGGAGATGTCAACTGGCAAGACTGAAAAGTAGAAGACCAGGAAGCTAGTAAGAGAACTGAGAAATATAAGCTCCAAAACCAAGTGAAAGATTTTCAAAAAGGCAGGACTCATCAATTGGCCAAATAGTGTTGAGAATTCAAAGAACATGAAGATTTAGAACTGAGGGTTAGATTTTGCAAACTAGAGGTCTTGGGTGACCTTAGCAAGTGCTGTGCTAATTGGAATGGGTTCAAGAATATAGGCATGAATGAAGCTATAAAACTAAGGTGTCATAAGGAAAGCTAGATGAACTATTTTTAAAGCTTTCCCTATTAAGGACTAATCTCATTGGGGTGAAAACCTCATTTAAAAACTGATGATTTATTAAGCTTTGGGACATAGTACCAATACCTCTTTGAAAATAGGAGCACAATCTCAATAGTTTCAATCCCTGATTTATTCCTTTTGTTAAAATCTAAAAAAAATAGGCTGTAAAACTATCAAAAGCAATGTGAATAAAACCTAATTTTCTAACAAAAGTCGAAATATTTCATGAGAATTTTAAAAATTTGCCATATGTAACATTTATTCATTTATATTGATCTGTTTTTTGAACATTATATTCTCTTCCATTGCTCTGTCTGTCCTTGTGCCAATATCACATGGTCTTAATTAGTATAGCTCTTATATAATATCTTGATACGTGATAGAAGAAGCCCTCAATTTTATTATTATTCTTCAAGATTGTCTTGACTATTCTTGATTCTTTGCATTTACTTATAAATTTTACAATCAGCTTATTAATTTCCACAGAAAGGAAAAAGGATTTTGATTGCATTTCATTGACTCAATAGATCAATTTGGTAGATAACTGACTTTAAAATACTGTGCCTTATAATTCATCAATATGGTCTAACTTCAATTTATTCTTCTATTTCCACATAATATTTTACATATATTTGTAGCCGTCTTGCACATTTTTTGTTAGAGTTCTTCCTGGGTATTTGATGGTATTGTATTTAAATTTAAATTTTCTGTTTTTTAATATTGGTACATAATTTGCAAGTAATTTTTTATTAACCTTATATTCAGCAACCTTGCTAAATTTGCATATTCTAACAGTTCATCCATTGATTCTTTTGGATTTTATACTTGAACAATAATGTAGACAGTTTCATTTCTTCCTTTCCAATCCTTCAACCTTTTTGTTTCTTTGCTTGCCTTATTGAAGTGGATCAGACCTCCATAAAAATGTTGGATATGGAAATAATGAAAAATTTTGCCTCATTCTCAACCAACCTTTTCTAATAAGTATGATGTCTGTTGTAGGTTTTTCTTAGGTAGCCTTTATCCAATTAAAGACATTCCCCTAAATTTCTAATTTATTAAAAGTTTTATTATGAATGGATGTTGAATTTTATCCATTCCCCCCCGCCCCCCGCATGTATCAGGGTGATCATATAATTTTTCTCTTTTTTTTTTCTGTTAATGTGATGAATTGGATTAATTGGTTCTCAAAGGTTAAGTCTACTTTGTGTTCTTGCCAGACTAGGTTTGGTAATAATTTCTTTAGAGTTTTTGCTTTTATGTTTATTAGTGAAGTTGGTTTTATAATTTTCTGTTTTTTTGTTTTGTTTTGTTTTTTTTGTTTTTGCATAGGAAAAGAGCAGGCATAATGAAGGGAATGATTAAAATGATGGACTATGGGATATGACTCGTGCAAGGACATCGTTATTGTTGTTTTATAGAGTTGATATTCATTTAGATGCACTCACTAGGTAAAGATAGGAAGTGAAAATAATTCAATAGATTTGTAGAGGGCATAAATATCAATTTTTTAACATAGAGTTTTAAGTCACTAATTAGCTATGCGGTTCATTGTACAGCTTTCCTTTGGTTGGTCTATCAAGCAAGTAACATAATTGCAAATGCTCAGTGAAGTAAATTTAAATCTTTGGCTCACTGCTGCTTAGCCACATGATGCTTTCCTCATGAAGAAGCAAAGGTTGTAATTGTTTGCAATTAGAATCTGATTCAGGGCTGCACCATTCAACAGCAGCCCTATTTAAAGACTTTGAGACATGAGACTGGGCTGCTCTCACAGTGGGTGCAAATGCAGGGTAAGACTGCACAGG
>JAQZBX010099280.1:0-11491 GCA_029593785.1 Cabassous unicinctus
ATATATATATATATCAAATAACATTTATGTAAACAAATGCACATATATGCATATGTATTTATATATCATTTTACAAATATTGGTATGTATTATGAAAAATTTGATTTTTACCCACAATAAAAAAAAAAAAAAGAAGTCGTTGGTTATACCTATCTCTCTGCATACATTTGGAGAAAAAGTAACAAGTTCATTTCATATTTGTAGAGAATACTTAGTATGCAGTTAGCAATCACTGACCCATCGCTACCTGCTGCTCTGCATGTTCAGCCATATTTACTTTATGTATAGTGCTTTTTTACCTCAATTAATGACTTGAAAATGATTGCTAAGGGAGACCTCCTCAGTAAATCTTAGGTTGTGGGATGTTTTTATCTTTGCTCTATAGGCTCACACCAACTGGCAAATGTGGGCCAAAAGCATCCCAGCTTAGAAAACAATTTCTTAACCCAGAACTTCCAACAATTTAGGCTTCAGAACACTTGATGAGGAGAAACATAAACATTGAAGGGCATCCCTTCCCATACCTCCCTTTTGCACATTTGCTTGTCTTGTTTTATTGGTGACTAGAAAAAGCATATTAAGTCTGTTGATCTTTGCTATGGCATATTAAAAGGCTTGAAAATAGTAAACTATGTTAAGGCAGAATAATTGGGGATTACAAATAACATTATCTCAGCAGCAAATGAAAGTTGCCCTGGAGTAGCAGGTCTCTGATGTCAGCTTTTTAAAACCTTTTCTTTATAGAAACCCTGTGCTGAGACTGGAGATAACTGTTTTTGTCCCTCAGAGTCTGGGTGCAAATTGGATGGCAATTTAGGCACATACACCATCTATAATCTGTGGCTCTTTATGTGGTGTTACAGGCCCAGTAATCCCCAAAGTTTGTCCTTGTTATCATTTTCATGTATGATGGAAGGTATATATTTAAAAGAATACTGCACAATCACAAGGAGTCAGGGATTTTCTGAACTTTCTGTTCCCAGAAGGTTAGAATTAGCAGACTCATCCAAGTTGGCAGACAAACAAGTTTATCATGTCTTCCTTGTGGCTATGGCTCGGTGACAATCTGGGATGGGCAGAGAGCCACTGGAGTTAGGAAAGCAGCATCTTATGCCTACAGTGTGGAAGTCATCCTAGAGCCTGGGAAGTAGGGTATGCATTAATTTTAGTCATAAAAGAATGGGTGCAAGAGTTTATCAGAGTATATAAAACAATCCTATTATTCTTCTACAAAGTTATAGGGAAGATTAAAGAAAACAAAATGTGAAAACACTGAGGCCATTAAAACTTCTATTCCAGTGTTGATGTCCTGAGGATAGACACATGTAGGCTAGAGAAACTCTTCTCTAACATTAAAATTCTTACATGCTTATTAGGAAGAACTTGGAATAAAATCAGCTGCACCTCCCAGGGTTGGCTCTTCTACTTTCTACTATGCAAATTTTGGAAGGTTCTCAGCTTCTTTATGCCTCATGTCACAACTGTACAAAGAGGATGAGAAGGAACCTATCTCATAAATCTGTGTGATGTTACAGGAGATTATGCATGTAATGCTTAGAATGGCATCTGTCATAGAGTCAACTCTTTGTTGTCTGTTTTCATATTCTGCATAGGCACAGAGAGCTCATGGTGTAGCAGTGCTCATCTCTTATGTGTAGCTTGTCTTCATTTCTCTTGTGGATGGCACAATTGTGGGTAAAGGCTGAAATTAACAGAAAAGAAAGGCCAAGTTTACAAATAGTCAATAATTATTCCTTTTCAGCAAAGTAGAAGTTTGCAAAAATACAGTTGTATACAGCATGAAATCATTCTCATTGTGGGAACCAACACAAGCAATGAGGTGGAAGAGAATCTTGTGAAAGAATAAATTTTAAAGAAATTCATGAAGCTATAATTCTTGTGTCCATCACTGTGATCATGCAGAACACTTCCACTGCCTACTAAATATCCCCTGTTCAATCTACTCTATTCCTCCCTTCCCCCACCCCGGGCCCTCCTTGGCTTCACTCGTTGGATGACAAGATTCATAGTTACATGCAACAAGACTGAGGTCTTGACACACTGGTTTTTCCTCTTCTATTAGGAACTGCCCATGCTCTCGAGAGACTCTCGCCTGTCTATTTCTAAACAAATCGGTTCTCCTGAGGATGGGAGTCCAGCTCCTTCCCACTCATTTAAATGGTCCAGCCATTGTGAAGGACAGTTTGCAGGTTCCTCAAAAAAACTAACTATTGAACTTCCATGTGATCCAGCAATTCCATTGCTGGGTATATACCCAGAAGATTTGAAAGGAAAGACACGAATAGATATATGCACACCAATGTTCATAGCAGCATTATTCACTATTGCGAAATGTTGAAATCAACCCAGGTGCCCATCAACAGAAGAATGGATAAATAAAATGTGGTACATACATACAATGGAATATTACTCAGCTGTAAGAAGGAATAAAGTGCTAACACATGGGATAACATGGATGAATCTTGAGGACCTTATGTTGAGTGAAGTAAGCCAGGCATTGAAAGATGAACAGTACATAACTCCACTGATATGAACTAAGCAAATTGAGAATACTCAGAGAGCTATTGTCTGGAAGATAGGTTTACAAAAAATAGAAAGGGAGAAGAAGTTTGTGAGCCAACACCTGTACAGATGTAATCTATGGTAAGGGGAAAGAGAGTAGTTGCGTATTGAAGGGATATGACAGGAGGTTAGTGATATTATTAGGTTGAGTGGTGCTGGGTTGACAGGTGGTTAGATTGGGAAAGGTGGGTTGGAACATCCAGTGTTCTGGGGTGAGGGTTGGGAGAGGGACCACGTGAACACTGGGGATTTGTGGGTATTTGATTGAAAGTAAAAAGTTAGGAATGCTGTCATGGCAATATGACAAGGAAGGGTTACTGGTTTAGGGTGTTGGTTGTGGGGGGCATTCATGACAGGGCACACCTGGAGCAGGCTTCTAGGGAGTGTGTGAGTGCCCATAGACCCATAGACTTTTTATTATGACTCCTCTTAAAAGCAGCCTCACCATGAAACCCTTGGAACCATCTTTACATCATTTCTTTCATAGCAATTTCAAATCCCTAAAAACTCCCTGTGCTATAAGAAAACCAATACTCTCTCTTTTTCTCTCTCTTTCTCTTGTGCTCTCTCACACATGTGTATGCACACATGTAAAGATATGCAGGGTTTGTGGAGAATATTTCTAATCCACATTTTTACATACCTTTCAGTTAAAGACAACATTCTCAAATTTACTTTGTCATTACAATTTCAACCCAAGAGAAAATTTTGTTAAAAACTGTTTGCAATGGTATGTCAACACATTTTTAAAGATGAAAAATATTTGAATAAAATTTGCTAAAAAGAGGGAATTATAACTATATTGAAGAGAAGATAGGAGTTGCATAAAGTTCCAGCAATGGCAATTGCATCTGTTTTTCTTTTCTGTTCTTAAATAATTTATTATATCCATCATTTAAAAAATTGTGAAGGTGATACTCATGGAATTAATTATTTGATTGAATTAGAATGATATCTTTAAATACCATAAAGTGGGCAATAAAATATTCTAGGCACTGTTCTGGATACTTTCTTATGATCATTCAATTCATCTTCACCTTGACAAAAATATTTAGAAGAACTTAACCTAAAAATTTGAATTTGCTAAAATTAAATTTTTATATAAAATAAAGAGTTGTTTTGGATTCCAGATGATTAACACAAAACTTTTATAAGAACTTGGCCACACCCACATTATATATATATTCACATAAATACATATACTATTAACCATGAAGGTCGTTTCTTTTACAATATTTTATATATTTTCAGAATATCCACAGAAGCAGATGTGTCTCAAGCAATTGGGCTCCCATCTAACATATAGGATTTCCAGGGTTTGATTCCCGGGGTCTCCTAGTGAAAAGCAAGCTGGCCCATGTGGCAAGCTGGCCTGAGCGGAAAGCTGGCCCATGTGGAGTGCTGGCCTGTGTGGAGTGCTGGCCCGCATAGGAGTGCTGGCCCACATGGAGCACTGGCTCACATGGAGAGCTGGTGCTGAAAGATAATGCAAAAAGAGACACAGAAGAGAAACAATAAGAGATGCAGCAGACCAAGGAGCTGAGGTGGCACAAGAGACTGAGCAGCTCTCTCCCACTCCAGAAGGTCCCAGGATCCGTTCCCAGTGCCACCTAAAGAGAAGACAAGCAGACACAGAAGAACACTCAGAGAGCAGAAAGTTAGCACAAAAACAATGGGAGGGGGAGAAATAAATAATATAAATAAAACTTTTTTAAAAAAAGAATATCCAGTGGGCCTTCAGACTTGGTCCTTTTTCTTTTCTGTGACTGTGCTATAAAAGCAGCAATTAAATGTAGAAGGCCTTTAACTTTTCCTTGAATTATCCTTTCAAAAGAAACTTGTGAGAACACCTTGAATTAAAAGTCACCTGAGGGTCCCAGAAAGAATTATTCCTAAGGACACTGTATAATAGCAAATGCCTGTACAGTTATGCCTGCAGAAATAAAACATACAATATTATCGTGGGCTTTTACTTCTTTAATTTATGTTATGTGTGGTGTTATTGACACTGCCAAGAGGGTCTGTTTGCCCAGTGCACACAGGAGCTAATACTGAGTCACCAGGATTTTGAGAAAAGAAAGAAGTTATTATGTAGTTGGCCAGCAAGGAGACAGGAGGCAAGTCTCAGATCTGTCTCTCTGAACAAAATGGGCACTGGGGTTTTATAATGACTAGGGAAGGTGGGCTTAAAGGAGTGTTTAATGATGGGGTGAGGTGCCACAAGCCAATCTGTTTTGGGAAAGGTGGAGTTAAAATTAGTATGCTCTGTTGCAATTATGCTTGGTTCTAAAGTGAGGGCTTAGCATGCCCTGTGACAAGAATCAGTCTGTGCTGTCTTTAGAAATAGCAACTTTTCTCTGGATGCAGCAAGCCTCTTAGGAATAAACATAAAGTGGTGGGGCATTTAAACAGAAGTTTCTGTAAACTTCTACAAACCAGTAAGGGAGGGACTACTCTGAAAAGTGGGTTAGTGAGTGATGGTTTTGAGGGGCCAGAAAATGGCAGTTTCATTATCAGGTATCATTTTGTGCAACTGGATATAAGCTGGTATTATTGTATTGGTTAAAATAAGGAAAACACCAAAATGCATAGTCAATGTTTTTCTTTCTTTAGTTTTTGTTTGTTTTTATATTTTCTATTTTCTTGGTATGGGGAGAGGGAGAGTGTCAGTTGAAACTAAAAAGAACAGAATTGAGTTAATCTTAGCCATTAGTTTGCCACCATTTCTATCCCTCGTGAACCCTCCTGGCCACCTAATATATTCTATTTAACATATGTCAGATTTCCACTCTTACTCACCTCCAGGCACTGTGATTTGCTTTCAGCTATACACATATCTTGAATAATAATCTCTTGCTATATACTCACTATAGTACAGAATTTGACTCTACCATCTATTGCTCTACTACGTTGACTAAAAGTACTTATTCATATAGCTTCAAAATATTTGTTGCAACATTGGAAAGAGGTACATGAAATAACAGATAAATTCATAGAGGTAGAACAAAATATTCTTGTATAAATTGTTGATCAGCAAAGCAAGCAATAGATCAATAAGCGATAAATGAAAGAACAGCAAAATTAAGGAGCATATATATTCATAATTAGACACATATGAAATTAAACCTGCAAAAGTTAAACAAAACATAATCTAGCATCCAAAGAAAAATATTTTAAAAAGTTCATTATTAGGACATTAAAAGTCTCAATAATTTTAAAGAAGAGACAGTATCCAGATAGCTCAGCAATCCACTCTCATAAGGAAAAGTCGAAAGTGAAAATCAATATCCTTCAGAGAATTGAGGTCACAGGGCAAGCCACTGCCCCCAAAACTGTAGATATAAGAGGACACAAAGAATCACGGTTAACCTGGAGCTGAACTCAGCAGGACTCAGCCTTTAGTAGGAAAACTAAAAGGTAATTGGCTAATTGCTGGGGAATGAATATGGACTGCCTTGAGAGAGAAAATCTAATAAAGGCTTAGTGGGGGTGACCCCACACTTTCTTTAGTCTTACCTCCAGGAGCTCCATGAGGTTCCCATTGTGAAAATCAGAGAAATCTCATTGGCTTCCAACAGGGCAGTGGCTACCATTGCCCATCCACCAGACTTGCAGCAAGCTGCAGTGAGGTTTCAACCCTGGGTCCTGATAGAGCTTGTTAGTTCCAGGATGTGGTAAAAGACCAGATCACCAAGATCTGGGGGTGAGTGATCTAATAACTGATCACTGTTTGATTAGATATTATACTTAAGATCACTGGGGACCCGGCTCTGAGGGCAGCCATAGTTCCAACACTTTCCATGTAAAAACATCAGAGAAGACTTAAAGAGCATATGTTTCCTCAAAACTACAGAAACAGATAAAGGACTGCATTTAGTGGGCAAGTGACAAATAAAGAAATGTAACTTTAAGGAGCCAAGTGAGAAGCTACTGGCACCCTTCCTGGCCCCTCCATTACGTCCTTCCCAAGGCAGTTTGGAACTCATCAGAGCTCCCTTTTTGTGCCACTGGCCATGTTACAGCTTAGAGTAATTTGGGAAGTTCCTCACTCCCTTTTTGTGCCACTGGCCATGTTACAGCTTAGAAAGAGTAATTTGGGAAGTTCTCCTGCCAGAATTTGCCCTTCTGGAAAAAGCATCTTGAGACAGGGAAAATAGTGTTAGAAATATTTAAGTTGGCTGTCCAGGGGTAAAAGTTTATCCGATTAATTCCTGTGAGGGAACTCTGGGAGAGGTAGAAGGTCTATTTCCTAGGGAGTAGAAGAGTCATTCAAACTCATGTCATTAGGGGCACTCCTAAGGCCTCTAGGAAGCACAAGCCCAGGAGAAGACACAGGCCCTGAAATGACCAGGAGGATCCTTCACTTCACATTAACCTTGAGGTGAGCTTCTTCAATTTTTATTTTGTAGACAAGTGTATTTCTAGAACAATCATGCAGAACATCCAGGATTCCAATATATAACCCTATTTATTAACACCTCGCATTGATGCAGTACAGTTGTTACAGTTGATGAAAGCAGATTTATAATTGTACTATTTACTAAAGACCATGTTTGAACTCTTTGTGTAATGCAGTTCTATGGATTTTTAAAAAAAATATATTCTATTATCATATATAAAACCAAATATTTTCTCTTTTAGCAACATTGAGATATTACAATATTTGTCCTTTTGTTTCTGGCTTATTTCACTCAAGGAAATGTCTTCAATGTTCATCCATGTTGCTGCATGTATCAGAAATTCATTCCTATTTAAATCTGAATAATATTCCATTGTTTGTAAATACTACATTACCATGAGATAGAAGCAAACCAAATGTCCATCAAACAGTGGATGAATAAACAAAATGTGCTGAACTTCTTGATATAGAGGTATGAACTCTAAATAGCACCAATCAATGCAAAGACAATTTGCAAAGACCATGAAAGTTGTATTTTGCATTGATTGGTTTGGTTATGCTAGCTCCTAAGACTCAGGATAACCTCCCTCTTCTATATAGTTTGATATACACTCAAGAAACAGACACCTCAGGGACTATATATCAGAGTTAACATTTTACAACATCAAAATGTACAGCATGCCAAAAAAGATTACAAGACAAACGAAGAAACTGGAAATTTTGGTCCATCCAAAGGAAGATGACAAACAACCTAAACTATATATCCAGAAAACACTAATGAAGAAGACCAGACTGTGGACAAATCATACAAAGATTTAAAATAAAACAATACAAAAAAAATCTTCAATATGCTTAAGGAGATGAAGGAAATACAGAGAAAGAACTAACGTATATCAGGTAAACCAATAATGAACACTATGAAAATCTCAATGAAGAGATGGAAATTTTAAAAAAGAACCAAACCAAACTACTGGAGTTGAAGACCACAATAACTGAAATGAAAAAAATTTCAGGAGAGTTTCAACAGCAGAATAGAGCTGACAGTAGGAAGAATCAGTGCATCTGAATGCAAAACAATTGAAATGAGTAAGGCTAAAAACCAGAGAGAAAAAAAATTTAAAAAAGCAAAAATAGCTTGAGATAACCTGTGGGATAACATTAAGCATATCAATATAAGCATTTTTGTAGTCCAAGAGTGAGAAGAAGGAGAAAGAGGAGCAGAAGAAATAATGACAGAAAGCATTATAAATCTGACAAAGGAATTGAATATGTTCATCCAAGTAGCCCATTGTACACCAAACAAGATCAGAAATAATGGAGGTAGGGAAGCAGTGGTTTGAAATACTTAAAATGTTGAGAGAAAAAAAAAGTTTGGATTGTTATATTTTATAGTTTTGCAAGAAATTTTATATACAATCTAGACAAAAATTAAAAAGTCAATAAAAGACAAGACACAATATGACTCTCTTGTTATTGATGTCTAATTGTCTTACAATAGATGTCTAAGTGTCAAATTAATGAATGAATGAAATCATATGTTTTGTATAATCTTGCGACTTCATTTATTTTGGGAAAAAATAATTACCAGGCACCTCGTGGAGAAGTAAAAGCTATAGCACATCTTCTACCTTAGTCTGGATGCAATGTGGCAGCCATATCTGGCCCCTCTGGATGTCCTTTTTTAAAATGCAGGATAATTTTGTAGCAAGTTTCTTTATAACTCATCACATACATTGATTCACAAATTCAATCTCAGTGTTTTTAAGATGATTTTAGAGGTCAAATAAATAACCAGTAAGGCATTAAAATATGGTCCATTTGTGGGACTATTTAATAATTATTTAACCATAATTTCATCAATGAAAATTCTTATTGTATTCCTAGTAGTACTTCAGCACCTTTATAAGGCTTACTCTCCTCCTTTCATTAAAATGAGTAAATAATTATCAGGTGCATCAGGTACACAGTGTTAAGCAGTCAACTTTAAATAATTCTCAATAATTAAGGGATGGTTCTTTGATCTATATTTTACTTATTTCATGTGATACTGATTGTTCATGGGATGTCTTAATATAAATTGGCATACATATTTATATATCAAAAATAAATTGTTTTAAAGAAAATATTATATAAATGGGCTAGAAAACAAACTCAATTGGATATCACTCAATTAATCAAAGGCCATGATTATCAGTAAAAGTGAATGTGATGAAGAGACTTCTAATAATTCTTCAGAATCTGTATATAACACTTAAAATATTGTAAATCAGATATCCTATTCTCACTCAGTTTAATACTGGATTGCATGCATGAGAGTTGAGCAGAATGGGGGGGAGTTTCATGGGTGCAGCAGTGGGAGAAACTGTTATGAATCCTCATCTCAATAGAAAATTTTAAGGAAGTTGACAAGTTAAAGGATCACCCACTGTGTGTTTTGTATATCTTGTATATCTTGTATATCTTGTAGCTAATATAAATATGCAATCCATAGTTCTTTGATTCTAAACCATTTTGAAATAATTGTACTTCAGTTTTACATAAAAGTATATTGCTTAGATCAAGAGTCTCGCTTTTTCTCTGGGTCATCATAAGGGTTTAATACACAATATCTCATAAAACCCCATTCCACATTCAAATAGAATATGTTATTATGATCACAGCAGTTAGCAGGGGTCGAAAGAAACTTGAATAGATTCAGGTGAGAAGAATCATTGCCAAAAAACAAACAGCAAATTTTGACCATAGAAATTATAAGAAAGCTCCTATGAAAGTATTGATGTCATACCTAATGAAAGAAAGGAGACATGAGCTGTCCACTATGGAACTCTTTAAAATAATGGCAACAAAGAGGTAGAAAAGTGGAGGAGTTTAAAATAAATAAAGCAGTTGTAACCATGAGCTTACTATCATATATATATTTGGAAATTAAAATATATCCTGCTAAAGACATATTTTAAAATAAATAAATGATATGAAAAACATTTTATAGATCTATAGTTGATGAAAATGAATATGTTTACGTTCCTGCATGTAAAGAGCTTGGAACTCATCCCGCCCATGTTCCCAAAAAGAAAAGAGAATTGAGGTCAGAGGGCGAACCATTGACCTTAAAACTGAAGAGATAGTAAAGAGGATACACTCAGCCACAATTCCTTCTACCCTTCTTGTCTCACCTACGTGGTATTAAGTAATGTATAGGACTTCTATTTTTCCATACCTTCATTAATGCTTCCTATGTTCAGTATTCAATTTTAGCCATTCTAAAAGGCAAGAAGCAGTATCAAGATTTTAATTTGCATATAAGGCCTTTCCTTGGTTGATGATTTGAAACTATAAATTCAGTTACTTAAGAGATAGGGCTTGTGAGATTATAAATAATTACTTTTATGAGATTTTAAAAATTTATAATATTCAAGAAATGTGTCTGTTTTTTCAAAGTTGTTGAATTTAGGGCCGTAATGTATTAATAATATTCCATTATTTTCATTTAAAAATCTGTAGGATGTGTAATGATACCTACAACATTAAGAAACAACAGCAAAAAAGTTAATCAATGTTGTAACAATCCTAGGTATCAAGAAATTAAAAACAAAAAACAAACAATATAGAGTAAAGGGTTTAAAAGGGTGGGGTGTAATATCATAAATAACAATCAAATAAAATTATCAATAGAGCTAAAATTGATTCTTTGGAAAGATTAATAACATTCAGAAACCTTTAACATGTTCAAACAAGAGAACGAGAGAGAAAAACAACACAAAATAGAAACATAATAGAAATCTTATCTAGTGCTAGTTGTAGTGCAAAATTAAACAAACACATTGAAATGTTGTTTGACATTTTTTATAAAACCTTTCTAAATTATAATCCAGCTATTTCCATTCTAGGTGTTGATTTACAATACTACGAAGTTGCATACCTGGCACCAAAGACTCACTTAGATATAGTATGAGCACAGTTATCTGTTCTTAGTAAGAAAAATAGGTTGCATATTCTTATGTTTCTGTCATGCCTGCTCTTCCTTGAAATCAATGTTAAAGAGCATTTGAACAAATCAAACTCAAAGAGTAGAAGTAAATTATCCTTGACCATATCCTGAGATCGTATATAAATTTCATGGTCAGATGGCAAACTATCTTCTGAACAGCATTCTTTGATTGCAAAGGTCTTTCCTGTGACCCTTCCTCAAGAAACGTGAGCAAACCCCTGCAATACACACAACCAAACATAAACATGGACAGTTTTTTTTAACTTAAGAAATCAACCATAGTCCTTGGAAAAATAGTAAATTATACACAATCAACAAAACTGTGAATATCAAATTATTTTGGGCTAATTATCTCTGGAAAAGAAGGAATGATTTCCCCTATATACAGGAGGATCCATGGCTCCAATGGAAATAAGTTATTAGTTTCATGAAAGTCCCTAAAAGGTGAAATATCAGAAGAGATCCTGGCACTGAAAACAAGCATTGCTGCCTCAATGATTTTTTCGGGTATACTCTTAGCT
>JAQZBX010099281.1:0-11490 GCA_029593785.1 Cabassous unicinctus
TGGGAGACTTTTGAAGATGAATTCAGTCTCTTTAAATGTGATTGGTTTGTTAAGTTCTTGTATTTCTTTTAGCATCATTATAGGTTGTTTGAGTATTTCTAGGAATTTGTCCATTTCATCTAGGTTGCCTAGTTTGTTAGCATACAGTTTCATATAGTATCCTCTTATGATCCTTCTTATTTCAATGGGCTCAGTCATAAATTCCCCCTTTCATTTCTAATTGTATTTATTTGCATCTCCTCTCTTTTTTTCTTTATTAGTCTAGCTAGGGTTTGTCAATTTTATTGATCTTCTCAAAGAACCAGCTTTTGGTTTTGCTCATTTTCTCTATTGTTTTTTGTTCTCAATTTCATTTATTTCTGCTCTAATCTTTATGATGTCTTGCCTTCTGCTTGTTTTGGTATTGGTTTGCTCTTCCTTTTCTAGTTTCTCTGGTTGTTAAGTTAAATGTTTAAGTTTAGTGCTTTCTTCTTTTTTAATATAGGCATTTAAGGCTATAAATTCTAGTCTCAAGACTGCCTTCATTGTATCCCATAATTTTGCTAAGTTGTGTTCTAGTTTTTATTTGTCTCAATTTATTTACTGATTTCACTTGCAATTTCTTCTTTGACACACTGGTTTCTTAGAAGTGTGTTGTTCAGTCTCCACACATTTGTGTATGTACTTTTTCCTGTCCATTATTGATTTCTAGTTTCATTCAATTATGACCTGAGAAGGTGCTTTATATAATTTCAATCATTTTATATTTATTGTAATTTCCATTGTGCCATAATTTGTGCTTTATTCTGGAGAAAGACCCATGGGCAATTGAGAAAAATGTATAACCTGCTGAGTTTTGATGAAATATTCTGTATATGTCTGTTATGTTTAAATCATTTATCATATTGTTCAAATTCTCTGTTTCCTTGTTGATCTTCTGTCTAGTTGTTTTATCTAATGATGTCAGTGGTGTGTTGAAGTCTCCAATGATTATTGCAGAGATGTCTATTTCTTCCTTCAGTTTTCCCAGAGTTTGTCTCATATATTTTGGGGCTCCCTGGTTAGATGCATAGATATTTATGACTGCTATATCTTCCTGTTGGATTGTCCCTTTTATTAGTATATAATGGCCTTTTGTATCTCTTATAACATTTTTCCATTTAATGTCCATTCTGTCCAATATTAGTATAGCTACCCCAGATCTTTTTTGTTTACTATTTGCATGGATCATCTTTTTCTAACCATTCACTTTTAGTCAGTTTGAATCCCTGGGTCTAAGGTGAGTTTCTTGTTAGCAGCATATGGATGACTCATGTATTTTTATCCATTCTGTCAGCCTGTATCTTTTGATTGCGGAGTTTAACCCATTCACATTCAATATTACTGTAAATTCATTATTTACTTCCACCCTTTTATTCTTTGGTTTCATATGTCATATCATGTTTTTCTGTGTTCTTTTATTACTTTGGTTATCCTTTCTGTATTCTTTCTTCTATACTCTTCTCTAGGCCTTTCTCTGCTACATTTTTATTTCAGGTTCTAAAGATTCCTTTAATACTTCCTGTAAAGTTGGATTCTGTTGTGCGAACTCTATTAGTTTCTGTTTAATTGTGAATATTTTATATTCATTTTCATATTTGAAGGATAAATTTGTGGGATAAGGAATTCTTGGTTGACAGTTTTTCTCTTTCAATACCCTAATTGTATCATTCCTCTCCCCTTTAACCCCCATGGTTTCTGAGGAGAAATATGCACTAAGTCTTTCTGACCATCTCTTGTATGTGATGGTTCACTTCTCCTGTGCTGCTCTGAGAATTTTCTCTTTATCTTTGACATTTGACATTCTAAGTAGTATGTGTCTTAGAGTAGTTCTAATTAGATTTATTCTGATTGGAATATGGTGTGCTTCTTGGGCATGTAAGTTCATTTCTTTCATGGGAGTTGGGAAATTTTAAGCTATTATTTCCTCAAATACTCTTTCTTCCCCTCTTCCCTTCTCTACTCCTTCTGGAACTCCCATGGCACATATGTTGTTGTGTTTTGTATTGTCATTCAACTCTCTGAGTCCCTGCTCATTTTTTTCCCATTCCTTTCTCTCTGTATTCTTTTTTCTCTTCAATTTCAGCTGTTCTATCTTTGGTATCACTTATTCTTTCTTCTATCATTTCGAATCTGCTGTTGTATGCCCCTAATATGTTTTTGATCTCAACTCTTGTGTCTTTCTTTCCCATGAGCTCTGTTACTTTTCTACTCTGGATTTCAAATTCTTCTTTGTGTTCACTCAATGTCTTCTTGATGTCATTTATCCCTTTAGACATATTGTCTTTCAACTCATTAATTTGATTTTGGAAATTTGTGAGCATCTCGCTAATTATTTATCTCAAATTCTGCATCTCTTCTGGAACTTTAATATATTCCTTTCCTTGGGCCATGTCTTCCATTTTCTTAGTATGTCTTGTAAATTTTGGCTGATTTCTAGGTGTCTGATTATGTACTTTACTCATATGGTCAATTTCTTTCTCTTTTTTAGGGATTTAGTGGCAAGAGGCTGTGACTTACCACAGCTCTTTGATTCTTGGCTCTACCTGTATTGTTAGACTTGTTCCTCCTAGTTACTCAGAACTGGGCTTTGAACCAGTAATTGGTTGAAGACCCACTTCCTATGGCCTTGTTTAGGGAAGCTATAAAGACTGGAAAAAGCCTTTCTTACTTATTTTTAATTTTCTCATGTGCAATTCCTTGGTATTCTAGTAGTTGGTGCTCTTTGACAGCTCTCAGTACAGTGCCTGGTTTGAGTGTGTTTGTTGCAACACAGACCAGTACAACGTAATAGAGCTTCTTACCTAAGGGCTAAGAGCCTTGTAATTCAAACTTTCTTAGAGATATTTGTCTAGCCTTCTCTGGAAGCCTCCTCCCTTTCCATTCACCTCTGAGTCCTCAATTATCAGTCTCAGCTAGTAGAGAAGGAGATTTGGAGGTTTGTATATCTTTAGCCCCTTGCCAGCAAACAGTAGCATGGCCCCACCCAGCCTTGAAGGGCTCCTGGGGTACAGCAGAGCAAATTTGTGAGTCCAAAGCTGAGTCAGACTTAGCCTGTGTCCCTCTATCTCTCCTTTCCTGGGGTGGTGGATCTCTGGAGCCCCTTTTTCCTGCAGCCACAGGCATTGAGGTCTGAGAATTCTAAGGTGTCTTTATTGTGAGGGAGGGTGCTGGCAGCAGCAGCTGGTGGTTTCAACTCACAGTTATGTAATTGCAATTCTGCTTCTTTGTCCCATTCACCTCTAGGTAGTGTCCAGTCTTTCCCTGGCATCCTAAACCCTAGAAGATCTTTTTCCATGCTGTTTCAGCCTATTCTCTAGCTATTTTTCTGGAGAAGAGAGTCCCATATCTTTCTAGTCCACCATCTTCCTTTAAGATTCCTCTAATGTATTTTTAATCTCAGCCATCATGTATTTCATTCCTTTGTGGTGTGTTACTTTTCTTTGCAGGCTTTCAAACTCTTCTTTATGTTAATGCAGTGTCTTCTTAATAGATTTTATCTCTTTAATCATATTTTCTTTCAATTCTTTGAATTAATTTAGGATAGTTGTATGATTATCATTGATTAACAGTCTTAAATCTTGTATATCTTCAAGATATTTGTTCCTATGGTTGGACCATAACTTCCTATATCCTAGTATGGCTTCTAATTTTTTGCTGAGGTCTAAACATCTGAATATATTGATGAAATTAATCTGATGGTCAATTTCTCTCTCATCTGTTTTTTTTTATTTGATATTTGGTTTAACTTATTCTAGGTCTCTAAAATTGCCCAGCTTAACTTTTTCAAAATCATACCAGAGTCTCACTAATAAGGCATAGGTTTTCTCTTAGGAGTTAGGGTAGAGAGAGAACCAAAAGCAGTTTTTTCAATGGAATTTTCAGACCATCTAACTGATGAAGCTGGTCAGTGCACCATTTCATGGAGGTAGTTCTTTCATCTCCATTTTCCTGTGTTTTAGTTAGTCAGAAATGAGATTCAAAGGAGGCACTCCTGGCCAAATTCACTGAAGAAAACTCCCCTAACTCCCCTTCTCTTTCTCTTGTAACAGCTGACAGGGAGGAAGATGCCTATTCCCCTCTCAGTCAGCTGCAATTAGCCTGGGGTTATACACCAGTTTAATATTTTGGTGTGGAGGAGGGGAGTCTTTCCTAGCCATAGCAGGAGTTTGGTACCTCACCATTGTTGCTTCCTGTTATTCTCTCTGTCCCTCATGGTCCTGGGAATTGTGAAGCACTGTCCTAGTCACTAAAGAAGGTCCCTCAGAGAGCTTTTTGCTCTTTCTCCATTGCTTTTGTGAGAGAGTTGATCCATTCCTGCCTAGTCCAATGCATGTTCTCAAAGTCTAATATTTTCATTAAAATCAACCATTAATCCCATATAACAAAAATAATATGCTCTTTGTAATTTCTACAACACTCTCCTTCCACCTACACAAGTGAAACACAGTTGACATTTACTTTATATTCTTTCAGAGTTTTATCTTATATAAATACAAATTTATCATTACTTCTTTTGAAAAAGCATCACTTGCACTTTGAAATTCTGGAGAGATGCACACATAATTGTGAACAATTGTTTCCATTAAAGAGAGAACAGAGACTGGACATCATTCTTTCTTCTTGTACTAGGTAAATATTTGAACCAGGTGTTCATAATTTTACTTACAAAAAGTTCCAGCACATGGATTTAAAACATAGTTTATACCCAATGTCTTTATGGTCAATATTTTATTGGGTTTTAGAAACAAATGATTACACTCTCACCTGAATAATCCACATGATGACAGGTGCAAAATAATTTATTTTACTTGTCTCTGAATATTCCCACCTCATTCCTAATCCACAAACCAGATTCTTCTAAACAATATTTGCTATTTCAAGCTTCTATTATAATGTCTCACATATAGGAATACTTAGCCCATATGTATTGATTGAGTGGAGAATGAATGAGCTCTGCAAGAGACAGTCTAAGAGGGTAATTTTCAACACATGGATCTTATATACTTGGGGTCAGAGATTAAGAAAAAAGATATCCAGTGGCTCTGTGAAAGCAGTGATTCTACACACACAATTTTTTCAAAAGAATACATGATTAGCACCCCAACCTAACTCCCACCTTTAATGAAAGCTTGCCTCTTCACTTTCTCCCTGCAACAGACACATCCCTCCTAGCTGAAAATCAGAGCAGAGGAATGAGAAGTATTTTCCCTATGTTCTCTGCTGCCTAAGAGGCCCTGGAACATGATATATGTGAGAAAATGCCAAGGGTGGAACCCTGGAGACTGCAGACATCTGAAAATGGGAAGAAGGAAAACAAACACAAAATATGCTGGGGGAGAAATGAAACTGGCTGACAAATTTAAGTAGCTGAGCACTCAGTTGGAAAATATTTAGTGTGCTTGCAGACTGCAACATGAACACTTTGAGTATGATGGTGGGAATAAAGGTAGCTTGTTTCTGGTGGACATGTAACAGAGAAACATAAAACATAGATTCATTGGTCAGTTTTCATATTTGAGGGTTGAAAGTCTTCTTCTTCCCCTTTTCTCTGAAATGAACTGTCTGAGGGGAATAAAAGTCACCCAGAGTGAGCATTACTATATAAAGGTGAGACTTAAAAGTATCTGTGATTTGTGGGTGTGGAGAAGGAAAATTTTACCCACTGTCTATTCAACTTTTAATACTGATATTTTTTTTTTCTGGGGAAAAGTTCTTTTTTGATATAAGGCATATGGAGAAAAAGGAAGAAAAATCAGAGTATTTAATATATTATTTGTTAGTCTTCTAAGTCTAACACACAATCCAGTAGCTGCAATTAGAATCCATCTTTTGCAGTTTCCCAAATCTATACGTTTAGTTCACGTTCTTTCAGAATCTATATCAAGACCAACATTATTTGTTCAACAGGTTTCAGTAAGTTCATCTTACTCCACAGACCTTTAACTCCCTTAGGTTCATTTATACTGAATGGCATGTCTCAGCCACTTTTCTTTAATTTGACTTCAATCTCCCTAATTCTGGCTACTGGATCACTTCAAGAACCTCCTATCTGCTTCATTTTTGGTGATATTCTCTACCCTGCAGGTCAGGTGCTCTTTTTACAACCCATATCTGATTATGTCAACTCTTATTAATTGAATCATGTCCCCACAAAGATATATTCAAGTCATAACTCCTGGTCCTGTGGAAGTGAATTCATTTGTAAATAGATCTAATTTCAAAGATCCTATTAGGATGAGGCCAAACTAAAACAGAATGGGTCAAAATCCAATATATCAGAAATCCTTATGCTCCAAATTGATTAAGTTGGAATTTATGTTTGGGTCTGGATTGAGGTCAGTTATGAAACAATGGGAAATTGAGGTCATAATTCTTCAGAAAAAATAGTAATTTACTCATAGATCTGAGACAGAGAAGGAGTGTGATGAGGAGTCAATGGGAAGCACAATCAGCTCACATTGCTCAACAATGGGTGGGGTCCACACAGGCTGAGCACAGGAACCCAGAGCTTGTGCCTTCACTTGGTCCAGTGTGGAAGTTCATAAATTTCTCACTGGAGTCAAGGATTGGTTAATTTAAAGGAAATGTATTTTAAAAGGGCAAGTGAGTGGAGGTTTGAGGGCAGCTGACCAGTTGAAGTTTCTGGGTGTGGTGGGTAAGTGGTATGGGTGGTTGCCTAAGATGTAGGTTTGGTCTCTGGGAGTGTTTATGACCCAGGTTTGAAAGACTGCTTTGAAATGAAGGAAAAGGCCAGTTTTGAGGCAAGTAGCTTTGCCAAACTAGGATGGAAGTCAAGGGAGCACACATACACAAAAGTTTGAAACTTTTAACATTTACTAAGCAGAGAATATTCAGACACAATAATAGGAGAAAGGGCAGAGGAGATGGATTGCCATGTGACAAAGGCAGAGTTTGAGATATAGAATAATAACAACCCATGCCCAGAATGCTGCAGACTTAAGAGAAAGCATGCTGCCAATACGTTGATTGAAATTCTAGACTGCAAAATGTGAGACCATAAATTTATCTCCAACACAGCCAACCAGACTGTGGTATTTGTTATGGAAGCCCAGGGAATACTATGGCATCAACATTTTGCTTAAAACATTCCATCACTTTTCATTGCTCTTTGAATGAGGACACAATACCTACAATTAGGTGCTGGGAGAGGTCCTAGGGGAAAGGTAGTGAGGTGATGATGAGTTCACAGAGAAAGATACACCTGTCTTCTTAAGCAAGTATTGTGGAGGAGGGCAGCAGAGAGCTAGGACCAGGTTACAGGCACTAACCATGGCTTTTGCAACCAAAGGACATTAAAAAACCAGTCTGGAGCTGCATCTATTTGGGTAGCAGTAAATGCTTTTGAATAAGTATTTGGGTTCCAGGATTAAATACCTCAGTTTTCAATATGATTCTGCCTCACTTACCTCTCTATTCAGTTCCTAACTCCAAGAAAGTAATGAACAATAAATAGCGATTAAATGAAGTCATTGCTACAAAGCATTTCACACAATACTGAGCAATTACTAGCTAGTATCAATACTATAGGTGTGTACTTTCTCATTCATCCATGTCATTCAGCAATATTATCCACATCCACCTTTACCATTTTTAGAGGGGAAGCTCCAATCACTGATGGACGGGCAGGTCTAATTGTTACTATCCATGTGTATTTGTAATCTTTCTCTCATTTTATATGCATGTATGTGTATGTGTATTTATATACATATATATATATTTTATGGTCACACCTGGATCTGAAAAATCTGAGATTTGCAACATACTAGAATTTCTACCTTCTTCCTGAAAAAATAATTATTATGTAATTACAGAAAGATAGGCACTCATGAAGCACTTTCTTATTCTAAGACTATATAAAACTCACTCCTCATCACATATGTAGTCTGTGCTACTGTTTTTTATAGTAGAGGAAGTTGCAGCATTAATAGTTTATGTGATTCACTCATTCAAGCTCACAGCTAGTTCTTGGCAGATACAGGAGTCAAACCCAGACTGTCTGTTTCCAGAACCCTTCTCTATAACCTCCACATTCTCATAAATTGGGAGAGTGTGCAGTGAGTGATAATATGGCATATCTCATGTGGAGAGTTAGGGAAAGGAATGGCTCATTGAGCTCTTACTCTGCAGCATGTTCCGTGTCATCAATGGGCTGATAAATTATGAGTTCAAGAATATGGACTCCAGTTTGCCTAACTCATAAGGCTATTGCTTTCCATTTGCTGTTGGGAGAAGCATATCTATCATGATCACCAAGAAACTTTCAAAATTTATATTCTTGGGCTCATTCTATTGAGTCAAAACAGAGGGAAGACTGTAATCTGGTGCTGGTGTGACTATTTAAATAACTCCATTTCATGAAATTCTGATAGACATAAAGACATTGCATCATTAATTGGTGTGCAGCTTGATGACTTATCATAAAGAATACACAGCCCTGTACCCACCATTTGGTAAAAGAATAAAACAACAGCCTGGGTTAGCCACCATCAGTTTTCAAGTTTAAGCTTAGTTGACCTCTTCACTTCTGTTTAATTGTGGGATGAATTTACTAGTCCTTGCTGGAAGAATCATAGCCATTGCCACTGTTTCAGTGGTCACCTGCCATTCCATACATCCTTTCCACCTTATCTTTTCTACTGTAGCCATCAACAGTAAATGTTGGTTTCTCTAATACTGATCTAAACATTTTCAGGGAAGAAAGGGCTTCTTTCCTTCAACATTAAAGAAAGTTAAAAACATTCATCAATATATTGGAAAGCATGGAATAAACTGATGAAATTATTGAAATGGAGAATAAAGAGGAAAATGGTAAATTTTGCAAAAGTACATCTAAGGAAGTTCAAAAATCAAATCAAATGTAAGTCAAAATTTTAATTCTGCATTTTTTTCTTTTTTCAAAAGTCAAAAACATGTTGCAATTATTTCTTGCAATATTCATGTTACTTATCTGTATTACATAATATGTTAAAGGAAAATTGAGAAACCGAGAGAATATGACTGTGTCCAAGGTGTTACAACCAAACACTGTACAATCTTGGCAATTTCTTATGAATCTGTAATTATGTCATAATAATAATTAAAACAACAAAAACAATGCGAAAAACACCATAGTTATAGAAATACTATCATCCCAACAATTCATAATTATTTACTATTATAAATACCATTCAAAGGATTTAGAAAAGGAAACACAACATGTAGAAGTAGTTTTTCATTTGTAGGTTACTATATCAATTGTAACATCAGAAGTAGAGCTACTAGAAAAAAAGGCCTAAGTTATTCTCTAAATGCATGCATGAAATTATAGACATGAGAATTATTTCCAAATTATAAAAGGAAACCCATATCAACTCATGGTCCAGAAAAAATGCCAATCTGTCAGGATTTTATAGTATCTATACACATCCAGGTATAAGACCAGAGGCAGACTCATCAGTGTCAATCTATTGGGAATAAGGATGTAATTGCATTTCTGGAAAAAATGTCATTACAAACATGTAAGGCCCATTCACCCTTGATTCTTACTTTGACCTGACAATAATGCCTGTCACAAACAAATCCCTGAAACTAAGTACAGCTGGAAGGAAAAGAAATAAATTCACAAAATTTTGCGGGAGAGAGTTTAAACTATAATATAAACTATGATTCACACTTAATGGCAATTTTCCAATATGTGTTCATCAATTTTAACAGATGCACCACACTAATGAAGGATGTTGTTAATGTGGGAAAGTGTGGGAGGAGTAGGGAGTGGGGCATATGGGAATCCCCTACAATTTTTATGTAACATTTAAGTAATCTAAGTATCTTTTTTAAAAACTATATTTTAAAATTGCTGTGAAGAATGATTGTTTTCATAGGTCCAAATGTCTCTCTTTTTCTTTCTTCTGAGGTAATAATATTCTGGTGTGTAGTTTTAATATCGAATGTCCCAATTACCATAAATATGTTATTCATTTTCACTAAGGTACATACTGTTCAGAAATAATGATACATATATTCTTTAATTCATATGAAATGGCAGCTGGGTTACTTAGGTTTTCATATGCCTTACAGACTCATTCAATCCTTGTCAGTAATTCCAGTCCTGGCTACAAACACTTTTCTGCAGTTTCATTCAAAAGTGTTTTTAATGTGGAAATATGCTCTCAGAATTTTATTTTGTTGATCCTTCCTTTCTTTTTTTTCAAAATCCCATTCAAGCTATAATTTCAAAAGATTTATATACTTTTCATTTCCCAAAATATTCTTAAGTTATTCAACATGAGAGCATAATTATCCCTATAGATTATTCACCTTTATCCTAAATTCAAATAATTTGATGCTTAGATGTTTAACAACTGTCAGCATCTTCAATCTCTTCTTCATGGGTTATATGTATCTTTTTAGCACCTTTCTGTTATAAGTTCAAATTTGCTTAAGGGTCATCAGAGGGTAATCCCTGTACTCAGGAGTTCAATCATGTAACATACATAGGGGCTCTTCTTAAAGTTTCTGGGAAGGCAGTGATGCAGGCACATAGAATGGGAGAATATGTCCTGTAGATCTTCCAATACTAGTGGATGCAGGTGGTGGATGCCACAGAAGTGATGCCCACAGTAAGGTTCAGTGGGTTCCTCAAGTAATCCAGACAGAGGAATCAGTGCACTGTCAATCAGAGAACTCCCAAGAATTTTATCCTCATGCCTCTGTTGCAAAGCAAAAATGAATCCCATTTATGGAATGCTCTGGTCAGCTAGAGCACTATTCCAAGCCACCATTTATTTCCTGAAGGCAAGAAGTATTCTTGCCTGAAATTGAAGTTCAATTAAGAATAAACCTGTCCCTTCCTTTCTTAAACAGGTGTTATGTTAAGCAAATAAGTTCTGGAAAGTTTTTCTTCACAGATGTGTTACTAATAAGAAATACCATAGGAATTGTAGAATTGAGTATTGTTCATTTTTTGGATTTCATTTGAAATGAATATATTTTTTTAAAAAAAACACAAAAAAACAGCAGCAAAGGTAGCATTCCACAATCTAAAAACTCAAATGGAATTTTTGTCAACACTAACAAGTAATTAAATATTTTTTACACAACATGGAAGAAACTCAAAATAATTATGTGGGGTAAAAGAAGCTAGAAATTGCTCATTTCAAGAATAAAAGTGTTTGGTTTGTTCTTTATATAAAAGTCTAGAAAATATGAATATACAAAATTATCTATAGCAACAGAAAGTTACTCTCTGGTTTCCTAGGGATTAGAGAGTTGGGGAGCAGTGCAGGGAATTGCTCACTAGAAAGAGGCACAAGAACATATTTGGAGTGATTGAGTTTATCATTATTATGATTGTGGTGATGGTTTCATGAGTACACACATTTCTCAGACCTAACAAATTTTTCTTTCAAATACCTACTTTATGTAAGAAAAAGAAACCTCCAAAAGTGGTTTGTTTATTTTAAAGAGCAA